>JAQGAA010003466.1:0-10831 GCA_034696425.1 Isotoma viridis
CGATTTTGGGATCCATTCCTTCGTGTCGTCGCTTAGATGAAATTTTTTTATATTCTTTAATTCTACTTTTTTATATAGTACACATACTTATTTATTTTTTAAATTATGTATTTTGTCTGTATTAGCCAAATTTGTATAAGAAATTGGTATCTAGGATAATTTATTGAACTAGAAAATGATTGTGAATTAAATGAACGCTCAGCATTGGTATGCTTTTAAAAAAAATTCTGAAAATTATTTATATGCATTGCAAGGCAACAAGCGAAATTCCAACTTTGCAAATGCGGCAAACTATATAGGCGCAGTGGATAAATTTAGAATATAGTACATGAACAACGATGTTTAAAACACGTTATATGCCTGCGTTATTTGAGTCAAATTTGGCTTAGTATTTCTATAATTTTAAATTTCTTAAACCTTCACAGCCTGAAAAGAATAAGACTTGGGAAGATTTAAAAAAAGAAGACGAAGAAGGTTTTTATCTCTGCGATGGGGATGAATATGGTAAACATCCAAAATGTCCAGCACTAAGGGCACTAACATAGGGCAAAGTCGAAGTAACAATCAGCCATCAAAAAAATTTCTCTAATCAATTCATCAGAATGAAAATATTTATGTCAATCAATTACTTTTGCTGGTTTTCAATAAAGCTTCCGATTGTTCTAAATCAAAATCTCACCCGACTTACTCTTTATTGGCCAGGCGAACAAAAACTTGTTCACTCTCATTAGCCAAAAATATGCATCTTAATTAGTGTTATTACAAAACTTAAAATACCATTGTTGTTTAAAGCATAAAAATAAGCCTGTTGACATAATGACAACAACAGGTAATAGCAATAGCACACTTGCATTTAGAACTGTCGTCAGTGGTCGTCTACGTAAGCGTTTCTTACGGAGAACATAATTTGAAACTTACAACATTCGACTGTAAATTCAAACACCTTCGTCAAGAAGACTTCAAAATCGGCTTTTATTTTTAATTTCAATTGATATTTCATACAAAAATAATTTATGGATACATAATCCCCAAGAATAGGAATACCTAAAAATATGAACTGAAGCATCAACATAATACAAAGATAATAAAGGTAGTAAGGAATTGTCTTAAAAATATTTCATAATCGATAAAGATTCCTTGTTTTATCATCAATTGCTTGCTTTAGCCCGAGCCTAGAGCTTATTTAAAATTATAATGGAGCGGATACATAAAAAATTAATGTTAATTATATTATTGCTCCACCTCCTCCACGTGGATGTATTTTGGTCGACAAAGTGGTAAGTAAATATGGACAAATTCAAATAAGTTACCTAGAGATATCCTGTTTGTCGCTGCTAAATTATTTAAAATGGATACCTAAATAGATTTATTGATTTTCTGCAAGCCAACCATGCCAATCATAACAACAGAAAAAAGGTTCAAGCTTGTAATTCAGCTGGTACAGTTATTACTAATAACTGTAGCAGCTCATAATGATGTTTTACAAAATTTCCACAAACAAAATCAGATAAAGAGATCGTTTCTAAATTATGCATCTACTTAACTCACAGCCTTAAGTAACATCGCAAAAATCATCTATCCTAATAAAGTTAATTTGATTCTTTAATATATTTATTAACAATTCTGTACATATAATTGATCTGTGTATAGCTTTTTTAAATTTGATCTTGAAGGGAATATCAAAAACCAGCTCAATTTCATTTACCATGATAGTGCTGCACTGCAGTGCAGTATCATGATCTTTGATCTAGCAATTCTACAAATTATAACCAATGCCATTACATGATTTGTTTTAATTCAAATGCTATAGATTAGATGGTGAAATCCAATGCTAGAATTGTATGAAACTACAAGTGGACAAATAAATAGGTTAAAAATATGTTGTAAAATAGGATAATCGGAGATAAAGTTGAAATATCCAAGGGGCTGTTCGTAAATGATGTCATGCAAAAATCGGCCTTTTTGGTTTTTTGCAAAATCCCTTTAAATTAATAGATTGTACTTCAAAAGTTAGGATTATCTTAATAGATTACATTCTATTAAATAATGAATAATTTTGTCATATTTATTACAGAACAGAATTTTTAAATTGCAAATTCTTTCGTTCAAAATCTCTTACAAAGTCTCTAGTTTTAACTCTTATATAAATTGGCAAGAGAAAGGACAATACCTTTTATATAAGCCATAAAAATTCATCCTATGCCATCCTAGACCAATTGTTTAAACTTGGATTTAGCGTTAAATTGGTTGAGTGTTGTGTGTGTCTTCTAGCTGTTAAGATGTGTTATCGTTAAATCCATTGAGCATTGTGTATGCCCTCTAGTTTCAAGTATCATATTAGCATTATCGATCGATTGTTAAGTGCTTATCCAATGTTATATTTGTGTTTTGTATGGCTTCTGTTGTTCATTAGTGGAAACACTAGACAGCGTACAGCATTGTATTGTCTCACCATTTTTACCGTAGAATTGCATGAGATTCTGTAGTTTAAGGAGGCGAAGATAACCATTTTCACAAATAAAGCGTGTTTGATTTTAAGCCACTTTATACTTATTCTGTTAAAAACTGCTCAGATTATTCAAAAATACTAAAACCAGACCGATTAATTTTATTGATTTTTATTTTTTATCTCCCAATGTGTTAAATGTTCTTGTCTTTTTCAAGCATTTTATTTGTTTCTTTGTATTTTGCATCCTCCGAAGAAAATCTCACCGACATGACATGACGGATTGAGTGAAAGCTTAGAACATTAAAATGTATTTATAAACCATTCCGTCAAATCTGAAAATCAAACTGACTGATATTGGTCAGTTTTTGTTTTTTGAAAGTTTTCCATAATTTTCGATTCTTAATTCTTTCTTAACAAAAATAATTTAATTCACTGTAAAAAATGGTTGAAATGGGACTTTTAATTGGTAACAACGTTATCGCAAGGAAAATAAATAGGAAAGCACTTAAGTACCTTGTACTTGTTAGTTTAATGATGATTTTCCATGTAACGTAAAAAAATCGGTGTTTAAGTTCATCTGCCGTAGTGAATTTATTATTATAAAAATTATGAAGCACTTTTATAGCACAATCTATTCTTTAAAACAGTACGAAACTATTTTTTCAGATGATTTCCATCATTTTTATTAGATACTAATCCTTGAAACTTTTTTCCTCACTCTGAATTTGTGTTTAGCTTGTCTACTTTTATTTAAGAAAAATATTCAATTGGAATTACTATAAGGAGGCCATAGACCCAG
Source organism: Isotoma viridis (assembly GCA_034696425.1). Classification (NCBI taxonomy): domain Eukaryota; kingdom Metazoa; phylum Arthropoda; class Collembola; order Entomobryomorpha; family Isotomidae; genus Isotoma; species Isotoma viridis. The sequence continues at coordinate 3,249 of JAQGAA010003466.1, forward strand.
ATGTGTGTGTAGAACTAGACAAATAAGAAACTAAAGAAACAATACAGACTTTCCATAATTTTCGATTCTTAATTCTTTCTTAACAAAAATAATTTAATTCACTGTAAAAAATGGTTGAAATGGGACTTTTAATTGGTAACAACGTTATCGCAAGGAAAATAAATAGGAAAGCACTTAAGTACCTTGTACTTGTTAGTTTAATGATGATTTTCCATGTAACGTAAAAAAATCGGTGTTTAAGTTCATCTGCCGTAGTGAATTTATTATTATAAAAATTATGAAGCACTTTTATAGCACAATCTATTCTTTAAAACAGTACGAAACTATTTTTTCAGATGATTTCCATCATTTTTATTAGATACTAATCCTTGAAACTTTTTTCCTCACTCTGAATTTGTGTTTAGCTTGTCTACTTTTATTTAAGAAAAATATTCAATTGGAATTACTATAAGGAGGCCATAGACCCAGATGTGTGTGTAGAACTAGACAAATAAGAAACTAAAGAAACAATACAGACTGTGCCTATGTATTCCATGATAAAATTGTAATAAATGAGAATTTATTCGTGGAGTTATGTAAAAAAAACTATCACCGGTTTTTGCCCTCAGACATGCTACCATTTAATTTGTACTGTCTGTGAACCAAGTATTCATTAAATTTGTAAATTATAAATGAATCCAAATTAAAGAAATTTCATTTACTTATCCTAAAGCTTGTAATATGTGAAGTAAGTACATAGAAAAACACACTTCGTGCAAATAATCATAAATTAATATACCAGGTAAATGATCTCATTAATATTTAATCCATTACATTGGCATAGGTAATTCTATTTCTTTTCCATAAGACTGCAAATACAAGAAACTGGTTATAGTACAAATTTCTTAAATTGAACTTTCTCTTTTTTAAGATTATCATATTTTTTATTTTCTGTTATTATTGGGCATAATTTGGAAAGTCTATAATTTGGGAAATATTCCATACATCATATTGCCTGCTTCTTTGAATTATTAACTAAACACGATTTTCCGAACTCTTTTCTTAAACTTTACTGTCTGCTCTAATTTGTTCATAAATTTTAAAGTGGATTTGGTATTAGAATGGGAACAACAGGCACAAATCTGAAGATTACTTAAAATTACCGAAATTATTTAATTAATTGGACCTAAAATACTCGCTTTAGAAAAACAGTTTGGATTAACTAACTGTATTACACTCATATATCCCGAATATCCCAAAACTATAATATACTAGTAGACTTCTAGTTCGGAACTTTTACAACAAATGCTTACAAATATTATTATTAACTCAGTACGAAGTTTTTTTCCAACTAGACATTAATTAATACAATTAACAGATAAATTATGCACACACAAATTTCTGCTTATTGATAAATTTTGATTTGTCATAAAGCAATACTGATACTTTCTACAATACATGTAATGAGATCGTAAGTTAAAATTCTTCGGGTGAATTCCAAGGAATGACAAAATCCAGAAACAGACAATTATGAGGATCATTATTGTCACTGAAGCAACTTCAAAAGATTTCAAGAAATTTACGGCGTTCCCGGAATCAAAGAAGCTGGAAAACTATTGAATAACTTTAGAATTTTCTTTGTAATTCGTATGTACATTGTAGTAAATAGTATACAGATTATATATTGATTTTAAAGTAACATTTTGCCTTAAATTCAAAAAATGTTACACTATTGATGATAGATCCCTCTTTACTTACAATTAGTTCAATAATCAACATTTATGAAGTTAAAGAATGTTTTCAAAAATTACTTACTTACTTCAGACTTTTGAATGTAAATGTGTTTAATTTAGACTATGTAATTATTTATAATTAATAAACACCTTAATAATATATAGTAATACTATACGTCTGTAGTAACTACAGTTTAATTTCCAATAAAACTATAGTATCATTACAATACTAGTATAGTATATGATAATTGGCAATTTACAATATTACTATCATTTACAATCATGCTATAGTAATGTTATTGTAACACTTATCTGTATATTAAAATTGACAATAAGGATATTGGTCAGTTATTGTAATAATATTATAGCATGTTTATTAAGTTAGCATATCATAGTTGACACAGGAATTTAACCTTTTTGATTGATATAATTTTTACCAAACAATAGTTTAATAATACAATTATGAATAATAAAGCGTTTTCCCCTCATAGAACAGTATCCATTGAAAATTATCTATTTTTATTCAAAATTCAAAATTTACAAACAATGTACAACAACTTACATCACCCTAATGTAACCAACATTTTTTTCGAATAATAACAATGATCAGCAATAATATATTATAATCTTCTCTAAAAACAACCTTTTTAACACTTTTAATTTAACATGCCCAATTAACATTACGGAACACAAGAAATTCAACAAGAACCAATAAATGGTAAAAGAATAGAACATTTCTAAGCACAATTCAAAGGTTTACACAAAGGAGTACAGAAACGATGCACCACTCTCCTGCTTTTCCGAACTAAATCATCGTCATTTTATTCAACCAACGTTGTACCATTATTACTTAACTTAGCCAAATATCTGTTATGATCAGTCGTCTCTCCTGAAAACCGTAAACCTGGAATTAAGAGACAGTCCTCCTACTACCTACTGAAATCCAAACTGAATGCTCATTTATATTTATGAAACACAACAGGAGCTAACAGGAGCTAAGCTAAGGGAGTTTTTAAACTTCAACTTTAGTCTGAAAGACATTTTAATTTTATTTAAAATTCACTTCAATGATAATTTCCAGATACACGGAAATGTCCAGGGGGAAAATCAAGTTTTAATCATATTAATTTGTATTATTAAGTAGCGAAAGCGGCTATTTGTAATCCAAGTAAACATATTTCAAATTTTAATCGTCAGCTCTTACTTAGATTGTTGCTGCCAATTGTATTTGTAAATCACTGTGATTATTACATAGATCGTTTTATACTTTAATAGAGATAAAATTAACTGAACTATTAACTACAGTTGTTATTTAATGCATGACGAATTAACCGTCGGTTAAGTTAACTTTGGCTCGGACTTGTTAACTAAACGCGTCACGAGCTAAATAACCTGAGCAATCCGCACTATAGGCCACGTGGATTAATTACCAATTTAAAACTACATTGTATGCAATTTCCGCAGTTATATACTAGTTCAAAGTAAATGCTATAATTTACGTAACAAAAAAGGTCATTAAGGTTTATTTTTTGAACAAATTTATATACAAGGCTTACACATATTCTTTGGTACAAAACGTTTTTTTAATTTGAAGATTTATCAAATTTAGTAAAATTTAATCCAACAGCCTCAGCTATCCCTTGACCTTTATCTTGTGCCAATTCTTGAATAAAAGCTCCCACGATCCACAGAGAATAAATATCAAAAATATGGAAGGGTATAGACACAAGGACAACTAATCCAAATCCAAACTTTAGAATAAAGAATAGCAGCCTTGCAAATGCAATCATAGTAAAAAGTCCTTCTACCATGAACCAATTCCTACAACCGTCAATTATTCTCTGGAAATTAAAAAAAAAATTCATTAAAAAATTGGACTTACTACTACGGGTATGAAATTAAGTGTGAGATTTAATTAATGTAATATTAATTCTTTACCTCTTGTGAATGAACTTTGTACAAAGTCCTGCATTTGAATAAAAAGTAAGCCAAAATCAAATGAGTTATAATCACGGAAAATACAACAATTCCTAAAAATACAATGAGAATTGTTCCTAAGTCCGAAATCATTGAGATGAATTCATCAGCGTCATTACTCAACGCTGAAGCGTTGCTTTCTACTACGCTGCGTCTTTTGCGTTTTGGTGGAGGAGATTCTTTGCTATCGTAGTCTAACATGGTCTCTTCTGTAGTTGTACTTATTTCATTTCCGGGATTGGAAACAACATCTCTTACGCTGTTTATTGATGAATTTGAAATAATTTGTTCGTTATAAAAGTTATCTGTTTCTGAGCCAGCCCTCTGAGATACGAGTACAATACTTGTGATGAATAGAATAATTGCTCCTACTTGTATTACCTGTAAAAATCAGTAATTTCCTTTTACATCCAAATTCTTCAATTTTACAAATTTTTTTGTATCATTCATTTTTTAGAAAATTATTTTACTGAAATAATATTATTTAAATTCAAAAATAATTTTCAAAAATATTCTCTACAAAAAGTATAAAATATAAGTAGGAAATAAACCACATTTGTATTAAAACTTATTTTGTTAAAAGATCAAGCCAACTTAAATCTACTCAATCAGAAGTTAACAAAGAAACTTACAATAGACAAAAGTGCCACTGCCTTAGTCCCCGTTCTTAGAGTACACCGACCACAACACGGATCAAAACGATACATAATTCTTTTTTTAAATTAAGAATGTAATTTAGAAATTAAATTTATAAAATTGTTTCTGCACACGATTGTTACTTTAATTGTTAATGTTAGATAAAAGTGAATTAAATCTTAAGAGGGAAGGAGCACACTGGACTTCTTGTATTCTTATTGGATTCCTTTTAAGATATGATAATCTAAAAATCGTTTGGCCAAATACATTTTCTATTCATATCATATATAATGGTGATGCAGATGAAAGGATTGAATCATTCAATGCGAATTCCCTTTTAGCTTCATTTAGTCACAATAATTCCTAGAAGCAAGAAAAAAAGCAGTTTGACCACAACAACAGTGCGTCATGTACACAATTATTGTGCAAATTGTTATATGCATGTGAAGCATGTGAATATTAAGTTGTATTCAGAATTCAAGCCTCATTCATGAAAGCTGATGAAGTTCCATTAAGCCATGAGATAATCCATAATACTGAATTATTGACATCTGACATGTGCCGATCCATATTTATACCTAAACTAGTTTAACTAGTATATATATATCTACTTCTATGACCTAAACTTAAGGATTTTAATTTAAATTGTATTTATTTATCTTTTACGTAGATTTATGTACTCACTCGTCACTCTTGAATTTATTTATGTTTAGTTGGGAAATAACTAATGCAAATAGGAAACAAGAGTAAATTAAAATCAATAAATTTATTCAATATGCATTAGAAGAGTAATTACAAAAAATTCATTAACAAATAATTAAATTGGGTACACAAAATATATTTTAATCTTTAATCTTGGGTGTGGTTTTACCTTTTTATCGTTTTTTAATCTGGGGTCAATTTAATAAAATTAGAAAACTGCTACCAATAAACTTATTACTTGTAAAAGATTGACTGGTACGGGCTACGAAAGTAGTATACAATACGCTACGTTCTAATGAAATATTCATAGCTTTTTATGTTATAGAGCTAGGGTTAAAACAAAAAGTTAACTAAATTAAAATAAAAAAATGTAGAATAAAATAGTCCGCAGAAACGACTGGGATCAATTTTTAAAATGTCTTCATAACACCGAACTTAAACTGTCGAAAGTATGCATCTAGAAAGTACGGAACCCTAAAAAACCTTACGGTACCGCGGCAAGAAATTTCCCTAGAATCAATGTCATTTCCCCAGTCCTTAGGCCTGGGAAAATGACCCTTTCTCAGAAAATTTCCCGGAATACACTATTTGAGTTTTTTCTCATTCTCATTAGAATACATAACTCGAATACTTTCTAACGCGTCAACTTTTTTGAAATCAAGAGGTAAAATGGAAGGTCATCGGACCACTTCTTCAGGGTCATGACCTAGGTCATTCAAACTAAATATATTACAATATATGCATGTGGCATATAATTTGAAAGGTCTTAAAATTTCAAAAATATTAGAACTTTTCAGAATTTTCAAAAATTTTAGAAATTTAGAGGACAGACAGATAGGCACAAGGTTTCACCCATGTGCGGTTAAACGGTTTATTACAAAGAACTTTTTCGGGATATTTTATAATACACTTTAAATAGGTCAAAATTGTAATTATTAACTCGCTATCCAATCACTGTTTAAAAAGTTCTAGTACTTTTTTGAAAGCACGTAACTTTGTAAATTTAGCATTGGTTTCGTCTTCCCACAGTTGCCAACGCATGTATCTTTGCAAAGCCGTCTATAGAGCCTTGCCAAAAACGGGCAAAAATAATAACTTTAATAATGTCACATTTAGTTAAAACGATTTTAAGGTCAACATGAGACATCGTATGGGAAAATACAATTTTGAAAAGTGTCTTAAAATTATTCGAAACATTGATTGCAAGTGTCGGATTAAGGAATCATGAGAAATCCATAAAAGCCTGGACTTAAAAATATTTTTGGGGAAGGCTCTATGGGCTCTATAGTCGGCTTTACTAGGATTCCTTCGGAGACACTTGTACATGTTTTAATTTCATCGAAAATCTAAAATTTCCCAGAATTCTATAAAAAAAATGGCTCATTTATTCCAGTCCTATATTAATTGTTGAGTACTACAGAAAATTAATAAGTTTTTTTCAATACTTCTTCTTGTAATAAATATAAAACTATGTGCCAAATTATAACTTATAAACACGTTGCAATTTGGTATAAGTTGTAAGATGTAATTTGTACTTATGCTAGTTTGGGAATTTGAAGTTTAAAATAGACCTGTTTCTTAACTATTTGTTTTTTTTATGCCACTGATACACGTTAATAATTTTCCCCGTTCCATTTACCCTTTACTTTAATCATCTGTTTCGAATTTTTCTCATTCCAAGTTTTCTCCCACTCCCACTCTCACCCAAGTTACTTCCCCCCTTAATTCGTCGTTTCAACCTTTCATTACGAAGGCCGTTTTAAGGTATTTTCCCCTGTTCAATTTCACCATCGAATTCTTTGTTTTAATTGTATGCTACTCCTATTACCAAGATTCTCTCATGAAAATTTCCCTGTGATCAACTCACCCTTTGAAATATTTTTTTAAATTTTCCCTTTTTCTCCACGAGATTTCCTTTTGCAGTTTGTTTTAATTTTTCGCATTTACCAAGTTTCTTCAATGCGATTTCCCTTGTAATTCAGCGTTTTAATTTTTCCCATGGCTAATTAAATAAAGTTCTAGCTACATTTTCCCCTTGTAATAGTTGTATTCAGTTTAATTTTTCCCAAGTCATAGAATAAAAAGAGGTTTAATTCTTTTTTCTTTAGTGATGTTTCAAAATGTTTTTTACTTTTTTGCCACTTTTCCCTAAAATATTTCCCTGTGTATATTTTTCCTAATTTTTTCATTTCCCCGTTTTTTTCGAAAGACTAAACACTTTTCAATTTTTCCCATTTTACAGTTGTTCCCAAAAGATTGACTCTGTTTACTATTTACACTTTTTATATTTTCCAGTTTTTCCCAAGAGATTAATTATAATAAGTAATCTCTGAGTTTTTCCCCAAATATTTTCTCAAGATATTTTTTGTCCTTTTCCCGTTTCTTTTTTCTTTCTCCCTTTTTTCTCTTTTCTCCCTTCTTTCCTCCTTTTTCCCTTCTTTTCTCCTTTCTCCCTTCTTTTCTTCTTTCTTTTTTCCCTTCTCCCCTTTTCCCCCGTTTCCCGTTTTTTCCCCTCATTTTTCCCCGAGCCCCAATTTTTTCGCGGTATCATATGGT
>JAQGAA010003467.1:0-10831 GCA_034696425.1 Isotoma viridis
GCTTCTGACAAGAGTTCAGTGGAATGAATTAAATTGTGAAACGTTTTCAATTTATTTAAAACTATGGGATAAATAAATTTAAGCATTATTTTTATTGGCTTGAAAAATGAAGACGTACTGGGTCAAATTCTTAAATTCTCTCCAGAACAATTTAAATCATGAAGAAAACAGAGCACAAATGATCGTATCGGGTTATGCTAGTTAATAGTTATTTTATTAAACTTAATTAAAATTTTGAATTGTTTGTGCTTCTGACAAGAGTTCAGTGGAATGAATTAAATTGTGAAACGTTTTCAATTTATTTAAAACTATGGGATAAATAAAAATAAGGCCGGAAATATAAAAAAGTAATTGTTTGTGAATTGGAGTTTTTTTTATTCAAAGGCATATATTTTTGTTAAATAATAATGCATTGGAAGGTGCTTGATTAAATGTATAATAAGGTCAAAGGTAGGTCCTGATGGTAGCATTACATTATCGTGTCATTTATTTATGTCATATTTTAGAAATACTCATCTATAAGTAAAAATTTATTGTTTGCCCATCGTTGAGTATGTACTTAACTGAAATGACACATGTAACAATTTAAATGAAATAACCTCTAGATTAATTTATTTTATGGATTTCAAGAGTAACTCCTTTAGTTTGGAGTATTTATCTTTAACTTAATGGCAGAATGGAGGCTTCTGCACTCAAGAAAGCTTAACAGAACAGAACAAAAGGCTTATGTTTTTATATCATTATCACAAAACTATTTAAAAAATGGAGTATCCATACTTCATACTTTTGTATAAGTTTGTAGAAATTATATCTTGAGTTGACTAATGAAAACTATAAGAAACAAAAAAGCTATAATAAGGTAATTCTACCAAGGAACAATTAAATATTAAATTTCCAAAAGTTGTATTTATTAATAAACATAAATTAATAAAGTTTTTTATCAACTTGTACTGAACGTGTGACGAGTGACGAGGGGTATATAAAAGAAAATTGTAATGTTTTTTGAGCTCAAAATACCTCATGTATTATAAGCATTTTAGTCACTGAAGAGACGAATAATCATGACTTTTAAACTTATAATATGAACACTAAATCTTATTTTATCTTATTTTGCTGTTTGTTTAATACTATTAATAAGTAAAACAGCATTTATATTCGCTACTTTAAATAAACCAGTCTTTATCTTACAACTAAATTCAGGTTTCCAAACACACATAAGCTAGTTGAATCCATAATCTCTGTAAACATTAAATCCTTAGGAAGATACTTTTTTTGCTAATTAAGGCGGAAAGCTAAGACTGATTAATGTGATTAACCTTGATTGTAAAATTCGTTTAGTGATAATGGGAGTTTACTTCGAATAAGGTTGAAACTCAAACTTTTAGTCTTCAGAAAAGCTCATTACTTCGAAATCTCATTTTTTTCATGTTTGTTTCGTTTACCCTGTAATGTAACTTGCGCTGTACTGTACAACTGTACTTAAAGAAACTAATGAATTCCGTTTTTAAAACTCACTATAAGCAAGGTATTACACTATGTCGTGGTTTTTTTAACTTCCCGTAACAACCTTCATCCGGCCATCGTTGACCCTAATTCGAATTAAATTAACTGCATTCATCAGACTCATCAAAATTGTATTTGGTGGAATTATTACAGGAAGGGTTGTCTTTGTTACTTTAATCTCCTTCATAGCTCACTAAACAATTTAGATTTGCATTTAGCACGTAAAATCAGAATGTTATTTGCCTAAACTTCGAAAATGGCTAAAGAAATAAATAAGCCTGGCCCGAAAACAATTAAAGTTCTTTACAGTTTGCAACTTTATATTAAAAATTGTAGAGTAGTATAAATAATTTGAAGATCATAATGTAAAATTATTAGATTTTCAACGTTGTCAAAAATAAAAGTGTGAAAGCGAGAGTGGCTTAATGACTTGTTATTTCAAGAAATGTTTATGTAAAGTTTCTTATAATAAAGGCTGTTATTACTTAAATTAATGAACGAATGCATAAAAATTAATTGACACAGCGTTTTGTGAGCAGTGAATAAACGTATGAAAATTCTACACGAAGTTCATGTTTTGTCTACAATGTGGACAAAATAGTTACATCGTTACATGTATTAGATGTTGCCTCAAAACTAAAGAGAGTTACTAACTGACAAGTGAGTTAAGATAGAAAATTAAAATTCATAATTTTTTGCGTGCATGCATGTACATCTTGATGCCCGTAGGAATAGTTACACAGTACTTTTCATTTCAATTGGGCTAGTAAAGTTTTGTTTAGATATCATTTCTGAAACTGTTATGTTACCTCTGTATATTTTATATCTACAGTTATTAGCAAGTTTATTAAATATGACACGCAATGCTCTCCAAATTTTCATTGTTTATAATTTTTAAAGATTTATTATTGTGCAATTTTTCTCAATTTATTGCATTGCAAAATAAACTTGCATTTCACTTGGCTTTGTATGATTCAGAAAATCATTGTGCTTTTGTTTTGGCCGGAAGGATAAAAAATGACGGCAAACTGGCCTTCACTTATTGACCTAAAGAGTTAAAACTAAACTGCATGTTGATTTGCAAGAATATTAGAAATTGTTTGGGAAGTGAACTTTTATGTTTGTCGAGTTCAAGTTCAATGTCAAATCTTAAGAGAAGAAATCTTTGACGTAATGATTGAAAGTTCATGCAGTTTAGTTTGTAGATTGGAAAACATTGTTATTTGTTAACCTTTCTATAAATTGAATATAATATATTATGTAGGTAAAGATGTTTTGCTCAATTTTTTAAAATGTGTTGCTTTTTTGGTATTTTTCCCTTTAAAGTGTAAGATATAATACTTCAAATTTGGTATAGAGTTGTGTTGAATTATTATTTAATTTTAACTAGCAAAGTGTTTTGTAAAAAGTTGGAAACTATTTACACATACGATCCTTTTTTAATAGGAAGTCCTAACTCCTAATATGACCTGAGAGACAGATATTTAATTGAAAACTAAAAATTTTAAGAAATTTAGGAACGAGATAAAAGTGTTAATAGAGGTTTCAAATTAAATGTTAGTATGCAAAATATTAAAATGATTTTAGTTGACTAGATTTAATTAAGGTGACCAAAATATCTTCGTGTAAAGGAAAAAAAATTATTCCTAGAAATTTTGTTTTTTGTGGGTTTTGGTTGAACTTGAAACTAACTAGATACTAATGTTTGCTGATCAGTGATCACTACACTTTTATGATTTGATTTAAATGTTGACTTACCAAAAAAATAATGAAATGTTTTCAAGATCCGATTTGATAAAGTTATAAATATGTATACATTACGTATATTCGATATGCATGTACCAAAAGTCTTGGTTGTCTGAAATGTACATGCAATGGCTTTTGCATGCTAATAATACTATAGTAAATATCCTGCTTATGCTGCTTCTAGAGTTAGCATTAAAATGAAAAGTAAACTTCACAGAAAGACCGAAACTTAATGAAAAGAGAGCAAAATATTTTTACTATCTGCAATTAAAGGGTTATTTGAAGTTACGAGTGTTATTAATATTTTAGAAAAGCACGAGATTAGAATAATAAAGAATTGTTTTAATAATGTATGATTGAACGATTTCCAATGTGTATCCAGGTTAATCAATAAATCTGGTACTAATAATATGGATTAAATATCAGATCATCCTTTACCAATTTTAAATTTAAGAAAAACTAGGTTGACTTGTGCTGCATAAATTTGGGCGTACGTGATACTTTATAAATTGCGATTGAAAGTAATCATATTACTTTACCCAAGTATCAATACTTTACTATTAAACGTAATTATTATTCCGATAACCAAAGCTTAGGTACTTTTAAGGTGGGATCTCAAATTCATAAGTGTTATTCATTTTAAGTCTCACTTCTTTCCTCGAAACTAAAAGTTGAAAAACCAGTAACTTCCGCAATAATAGTTTTCAGTTTCATATAAAAACTAGGCTTACTTTGTGTCAAAATGTACCTGTTATGAAAAAAGGAAATTGAATTGTATTTGAAAGTTAGTCTCATGGGACAGTTTTTTGCTAAATAATTTGTATGCAATATTTGGCTTCAGAAATTATCATGCATATAAGGAAGATGACTAATAAAAGTAGGTAGTATCACATAGTAGCATGCTTATAGTTAGTGAGTGCAAATTGTAGTTATAAATCCAGAATTTGTATAATTTACAAATAAATAATAATTATTGTTTATCTTGAAAATGATTACAAATGCATAGCTCATAAAAGCGAATAGAATAAAATGCTTTAATTATGCTCATTTATTTATCAAGTGGCCGACTTTTGCTAAACGTAAGTTGTTGTTTGTGATGTCGTATGAGATAATGTATTAAGTTTTGTCTGGTTTTACAAATGAGGAAAAGTAGTATCAGAGTGCCTTTTAAGCCTAAAGCGAAGGTTTAATAAAAAACTGAAAGTAAGTTGTTTTGTGCTCATAATATTGTAACGGGAGTCTTTAGAAATGGTAATTGAAAATGAAAGTTATGAATGGAAAAATATCATCTTGGATGGACTTAACTTTACACGCCTTATTTTAGACAGAGTTTTAAACTATTAAATCGAATGATAAAATTCTGTTTAGGAGGTGGAAATGTTATAAAATTTTAAGTCAGAATTATCCTTTGTTATAATAAAAGTTTGCTTAGAGCAAATTAAAGCGTGAGGTAACACTAACACCACGATTTTTGTTCCGCATTTTTTTCGTATTGAGGCGACAATGGGAATAACAAAAATGAACGCACCCGTAGCAAGTGTTAATGGATTACGTGAAAAATAAAGGGGATTTGGATGGTATTAAATGGAAGAATGACAATTATGAAGAAAAAGGATTTCAAGATGGGCTTCATAGATAAATATAGAATTTTAAAAAGAATTTGCTTAGAAGATTAAATATAAAATAGGCGAAAACTCTTCATTGTCAGGTTTATATTGTTCTCAAGTGTTTTGGTTTGTGGTGATGCGTACATCAATTACTTTATAACAATGAAATGTAAAAGTCGACTGAACTGAAAAAAAGGAATCTCCAGTGTCAAGAAATTACCACGATTCACCACTAAATATAATAATGATTGTTAAAATAATAAGTTGTAGCAATTTCATCTGCATGTTATAATAATGTGGTATTTTTATATTCGATTGGTGATTGTGAAGCAAATAAACATTATACCATTGAATCGAAAAGCAAACTTAGTTACTCATTAAACCCAGATTAAATCTGATAAATTAACTCACCATAAATTTTTTAAATTGAATATTATTTGTAATTTAATAGTAGCACTCATTATTGTTAAACCTACTAATGTTGTTTAATCATTTATGAAATGTCAATCAAAGGATTATGATTGATTAATCATGACATGAAATCTATCTTTTATTTGATAATCTATTGTTGACTTATTTTAGGCAACTAAATCATTGTTTGCCCCTACCTCTTATAAATTCATCCACAATGACTTCTAAAACGAAACGAAACAAGTATATTTGCCAAGAAATTTATGTGCTAAACAGCAGAAAGTTGAATAAAAAAAGATCAGCTTTTTCCGATTGATTTTTTAGAATGAAATCGAAAATTGAAATGGATTTATAAGGGAAAATCCCTTGGGCTTCCTTCCTTTTGTTTTTATCACGAAAGATCCCATCGCACACGAACTAATGAATAAATGAATGCAAAACAGAATTATGACTTTTGTATTAAGTAGCTTTGAGTAGAAAGAGAGTGAGATTGCTATTAACTTATGTTGACAAAGAAGTAGCTAGAGCAGTTTTTTAAGTCGAGAGTCAAATTTACCCCACCCCCTCTGATTTTACTAACTGAAGAAGCTTTGGTTGAACTAGCATTGGCAAGCACGTAGTTGTGCAAGTCTAGTATTGTAAAAGTATATACAGGTGATGATATTGTTTTTGATGCAAGTCTTTAACTCTTGACTTCACAAGCTTTAAAAGGAACGTTGACCAAGTGATCTCTATCGAGTTCTTTTCTAGTTTTCAAACTGAAAACATCAAGGACGGTCTTTGCTTCTTTAGTGAGGCATATCAAGCGTTCGTTTATAATAGTACTGCCTTCATCATGAAGGTTTTCGTGGTAAGCGAGCATTTTTGAGATTTTTCGGTTAAGAGAGATTGATTTAAACCGGAAATTAAAACTAGTGATTCCGATTAACTAAATATCATGTACTTCATTGCTTTTCAGATACTAGCATCTTTTGGGGTGCTGGTAAGTGGTGCTCCACAATACCAACAACAATACCAACGCCAGCATCAACACCAACAGCAACAACCGCAGACTCAGCAACCTCAGGCACCACAACAACAAACACAAGCCTCTTATGGGGCTCCAGCTTATGCCTCTCCACCTGGAGGAGGATATGGACCTCCTGGAGGAGGATACTCAGGAGGAGGAGGTGGAGGTGGAGGAGGATTTGGGGATGGCGGAGGAGGGGGGCCTGGGGCAGCCCCAGTTGTCCATAAGCACGTTTATGTTCATGTGCCCCCACCAGAGCCACAAGCCCCAAGACAAAGGAGACCTTATATTCCACCACCACCACCACAAAAGCATTATAAAATTATCTTCATCAAGGCTCCAACACCACCACCCCCAGAGATTCCAGAAATCAACATCCCACCTCCACCAGAGACTAAAACTTTAGTTTACGTTTTGGTTAAGAAGCCCGAGCCCGCACCACCAATCAGGATCCCAGCACCACCACCAACTAAACCAAGCAAACCGGAAGTATACTTCATCAGGTACAAGACCCCAAGCAATGGTGGTTCAGGAGGTGGCCTTGGAGGAGGCCTTGGAGGTGGCCTTGGTGATGCTTTGAGTGGAGGGGGTGGCGTTAGCGGTGGATATGATGGACTTGGTGGTGGTAACTTAGGAGCATATTCCGCAGGAGCACCTGCTGTCGATTATTCTGGCGTCCAAGACGCAGGTAATAATGCGATTAGCAGTGAATACGGAGCCCCAGGCCAAGATTACAATGCTGCATCTTATTAAGCTTTAAATTATGGTGTATTTAAACCGTTGCTTATGCCAAATATTTAAGTTATGTAGGTTCGTTTGTCGAATGAGTTATATTTTGTACCTGGAAAGATATTCCTAGATTAGATACACTTTTGTTACTTTTTCAAAGTGGGATGGAAAATATAGAGCAACTGATCGTAAGTTACTCTATATTCGGGCCGGGCCCAGGCATTTTTGATTACCAAATAGTATTTCCGAATAATTTATAAAGCAACGATGAACTCTCAGGAACTCCTAAGAAAGTAAAAGTGCATAAATTTTACTGCGAAACAGCATGTTGTAACATTCGTAGTTTAATGATGACCAAGATTTCTGTATAAAACTTTTGGTTAGACTCATTTGACTTAGCTTAGATCTTAGCTAAGTGTCTGACCCTAAAACGAACCTCTTAATGTTAAAAGATGTTTGTTTTTAAAAGTAATGCAGTGTTCGAGGTTCTTGTTACAATAATTGTTATAAAATGTCAGACAACCAGTATATTTTTATACGTAATGCCATGTCGTATCAAAAAAAATAAAAATAAAAAATCCAGATCAAGATTAAAAGAGAGATAATGTTCTATTTTATTTTATTTGTTCATCACTGTCGTTCATCATTTTGTTATAAAAAAGCAAAAAACAACAATCTTCAAATTTTTTATGCATAAAGAAAGGAGGGCATTATATTACTCAAAAAATCAGAAATCTATATTGCTATACAAGTATTCATTAGAATGAATCTCAAAATATATGCAACGTGGTTAGAAAGTTTCTGGTCTGACGAGTTGCTATAAAGATGCATAAGCTTGTATATATTAAACTTTAAAGAGCAAGTACAGGAATAACTTAAAAATGCCAATACAACTTTACTAGTCTTTGCTCTCAATTACTTCCTTTTAGTCCTGGTTGAAGTCCAAATTTGAGTTGCATGTATGAATAACAAACAATAACCGGAATTACAAATTTACTTGCAAAGCTACTTAAACCTTAACGAGTTGAATAGTTGAAAGTGTTCACAGTGCTCTTTACACGCGTGTTTCATTTTTAAGCTTACGTGATGATAATGAATAACGGAATAGGGTAGTGGTGGAAGAGGCATTTTAAAAGAAATTTTATGAAGTGTCGAAAGGATACTTTTTGAAATTAAAATGCGAATTATAGATAATTTCCATAATTTATTATTTTAGAGAATACATTGAGCTGGTGGTGCTCGTTAATGTACAAGTTTCTTTTTAAATCAGAATATGTGTTTATAGCATGCAGAATTATTTTCGTATGTAGGAAAGTAGAAGGAAGAAATCGCAAATCAATAATTGGTTCTACTTGATCTTTGAGGTAAGACTTGATCAACCGTATGAACACATTAGCAATCAATCATTAAAGCAGATTCAATTCACTTGTACAAGGTAGCCGCAGCTATATCATGAAGTGTGATATGACCCAAGATGCAAGTCACTAAGGTATTAATAAATAGAAGTTTGTTTCTAGGTAAGTAGTTTATTTGGCAAGACCGGTTTCAGGACAAATGCACCTGAAGAACACAAACAACCAGTTGTACTTATAGCTATATAGTTTACAATTAACTACGATTAATGAGTCTCTAATCTAAATGTTGCATTTTCGAGGCAAAAAAACTTAAAACTTTACGTCGAAAGGTGAAAGCTGACATACCACTTTTGTGTTTCAGATAATTGTTGTTAACTCCTGGTCATAGCATGGCATGAATGATATGAATGATGTGCACAGAAAGTTCAAATATCGTTTAATATTGCACTATTTGGAAATGCATGAGAAGATTTGCATGAATTATCCTACCTATGTGAGCAGTTTTGCACAAAACACTTTTTCATATTCATGAGACATTTTCCTTTCACAAAAAAGTTCGATTTTATTTACTCAGCATGACTATAATAAGGTTAGGATTTGGTGCATAGGAAAAAAGACGTAGTTAATTCTAAGAATCCATTGAAAGTAGCAAGCATTTCTAATAATTCGAATTTCAATATGAAGTGTTGTATATAGTCCCTTTTGCTGGATCAGCTTTGCTATATTAATTTCACACAGTCCTTGGAAATCCTTAATGAAAGAACATAATGTTCTATAATTAAATGAAATAAGGCTGAATTTAAGCAGCATAAACACACGGATATCATTTATTGTCTATATATGTTGTTTCAGTAGTTAAGTCTTTAAAAAACAACATTGTAGAAAAAAATACAAAAAAAGGAAACAAAAGCAATTGAGCTCATATAATTTGTGCATTGAATAACAAATGAGAAACTAATCCTAGATTTAAATTCATTATAAAAAAACTAGTAGTGCTTGTTAAATTGAAGTTTGTTTCATTTATTAAAGATTTGCAAAAAATGAAACTAGTTTTTTCTTGTTTTTAATATAAAAAACTTGACTGCCAATCATTTAAATGAATGAGATCGCATATCCATTAAGATCGCTAATCTTTTTTATAATCAATTTTTGGGTGTCAGAAACTGCAATGAAACAAAGACAAAAAACAAAATAACCAAAAAAAAATAAAAATATCTCTAATGTTGAACTAAATTCAAGTCTTCTGTATTTTTTAAACGTTTTACTAATTTCATTACTAGCCCTATACTCTACATAGATTTTATTGTTTTACACCAGCACCTGCTTTCAAAAAATTGTAATCAATTTTATTAAATAAATATTAAACTTTCCATGACTTTTGATGATAAAAGACATTACGTGTTTCTGTGTTCGTATGAATATGATGAAAGGTTTAAATAAGGTTTATATTTTATTGAAGGCTGAAGGCATTAGACAAAACTGTTTTTATACATTTGCTAATTAGTGAAAGGAAATTTTTTATAGAGGTGAAATTCTGTCGGAATAACCAAAGGCTTATGTGCATAATTCACAACTAAAATAAATTCTGCTGTAATTAACCAAATTAAAAAGTTTAGTAATGTTGAGTTATCCTAAAGAAATTTCCATCGACCTCCCATGTACTGCATGCATAGTTTTACATAATCGTAAAATTATTATTGCAATTCCAACAGCAGCAACATTAAATGGCGAGATGTGAGAGAGTGTAATTGTAATGATGCAGTACAAAAAAAAATTAAATATGGATCTGTTTCTTCCTTATGGATAAATTAAGATATATTTGGCTTGGTTATTAAAAAAAAAAAATAGTACATGCAACGCCCTGCGATTTATTTGGAAAATGCTTGTAAATTGTGATCTCAAATAAATGCAATTGTTTATCATTTGAATTAGTTTCCTAGAATTTACTTCCCGTTGTAAGGAGTGAAATAATCGAAAGCCACCCTGGAGTGAGATTCATGGTGATCTCAGAGTAGCTCTAATACAATAGCAATAAGTTGCATAAAGGGTTGCACTTTCATCTTCTTTCTTATTTGTAAATGCACTTTCATTTACAGCATAGGGCTAACAGTCCCTCTCACGCACTGGTGATGACAAAAAGTTTAAAACAATGCATGGTATTGTACACGGGTAATAACTGTGTCAAGTCTTGAAGTAATTAAATATGAAAATGAAAAGTCATACTTATATGTAATTATGCATGAAATTATTCAGATTTAGATATTTGTCTCACAAAGACAGTCTTCTTGTGAGATTGTGCTCCGGGCATTATAATAACTTAACACTTAACATCACCCATAGTATAAGGTTTTCCCTTCATTTCTTCAGAATGTAAAAAGAAACAAAGATTCTATAGCATGCAAAACCTATAATTATAAATGAACCTGCATATTTTAGATATTTAATATCATTTTATTATTTCATATATTTGT
>JAQGAA010003468.1:0-10829 GCA_034696425.1 Isotoma viridis
TTACGAGTTTTTGCAACTCTAATTTACAGTCCTTTACTGCTAAGCACCTTATTGTGCACGTATCAATCAAGCTCTCATTGATCAAATTCTATATACCATTATAATATATTATTTAAATATTTAATGAATATTTTTCTAGCAAAAACCTTAACTATATGACATTTAAAAATAAGCTTATTGTATTCCTCTTGATAATCCCTTCTTGTTTCATAAGTTATCATAAGTTAACCCATAATATTATGAGAACTCCCAAGTCTCAAGCTGATTTCAGAACTGGAATAGTAGCAAAGGATTTTATAACCTCAAACTAGATATTAATATTTGCAATGGGTCACAGCCAATATAATTATCTGGTTTGAGGTTTGATACTATTTCAGTCCAGCTTAATATTTAGTAAGTAGATGTACATGTGCCCAAATTGTCCCATCTACTTACTAAATATTGGAATATTAAGCATAAACCTGGAGCAAACTTAAAACTTATTAAATCTCGATTAAGAATTTAACCATTCTAACTAGAAAAAAATACGCAACTACCTACGAGTGCGTTAGGTACACTAATTTAAAGATATATACAATTATAGTTATATAGATACAAGCTAATAATTAAGAATTAGTAAATAATGACACTTAAAATTAGACACTATGTGGAGTAAACTACGATAACCGTTTTTAAATTGTATTTAATTGTCGCTAAAGTCTAGTGCCCTATAGTCATCCTCATTTTCTAATATATATTTTCTGATATACTACTTTCTACATACATTTAAATTCCATTGTCAATATTTATTATTTAAGCAGTAACAGTTTTTGGTTTTTATGATTTTTTTATACATTGAAATTTGCTGGACAATGGCTATTTGGTCTCAGTTATTTCCATTTTTCAATACGAGTTCAGAGTTGGTACTTTTTATATGTATTTGAATTTTAAATGGTCGGTTATGAGTTTCAGGACGGCTGCTTTTCAAGTTTGAGGGCTCACGACTTCAGCACGGAACTATAGAAAAAAGAATCTAGATAATTAAAAATAAAAGAAAGCACATGGGTACAAATTCGGGATATTTATTATGACTATTCATAATCAAAATTTGCATAACTACACTTAATACTAAATGAAAAATCTTTGAAATTCTAAATATAACTTGATAGTTAAAAAAATTAAGAGATTTCAATTTTTACCGTTCTGTGCAAAACTGCAAATTCCATTCGTGAACCAAAGTTTTTAAACTCCACATTCAATCATAGGGGTGAAATAAAAATCCAATTAATTCTTCCTTTTTTTTAAATAAGCTCAAACAAGTCTATTTTCAAATAAAACATAAATTATAATTAAGTAGTGATCAAGTCAATCAAATACTGTTTTAAAAAATCAAGCAATTTTGGAATTGAATTTAATTACAGAATAAAGAAAAGTTTAGGGTTTTTTTTGCAATTAAAAACAAAAACCCCGAATTTTCATTATAATTAAAGCAGACGTTAAGCTTTAAAAAATACAAAAAATATAGTGAATCTCTGGGATTTTAAAAATACTGCAGGCATTAAAATACTGAAATACCTTGAGTATATTCAAAAGATTCCCTGAAAGCTAAAAAATCTATTATTTTATAATACCTTACCCAAAGATATGCATCAATTAGTCCATTTTCTCCGTTCATGTAACAAAATCTCTGTAAAACTCTAAAATAAAGAAAAATACAAAACATTAGTAAAAAATAACGTAAAATACCTGCTTTTGCTTTCTCCAGATACTTCAGAACTTATTTTTACAAACAAAAGTCATAAAACTCACTGAGAATGACATTTTGGGAAGAAGATTAGGTTTTTTTTTTAGATCCTTGAGCAAGTTTTGGAGTTGAACTGTTGGTTGGGTTTTGCGTGGGCTCTTCCATAATTACAAATTAATTTATAATACCTTTTGGTACTTTTTATATAAAGACAGTTTTGATTTGTAAATAAAATTTGTTGTTTTTCTTCTAAAATTATCATTTCTGCCGATGCAGTGTAATTTATGAGCTTCTTCTTTGACCAGATGTATTGCAGCATATCGAAATTTAAAAAATTTGTTTCACATAATCTAATGCTTGTTATTTATTTAAATAACATAAGTTGTAATTTTGTAAGTAATTATCATATTTTAAGTATGTAAAATCGTATTGTTCTAATCACTGATAGTTTTGTAGTAAGATTTAAAACTCCTTTACCGAACAATAATAATGTTTTATTCCAAAATTGTCTTAATTAAAGAGAAACTTGATTTTTTTTCCAACAAACCACTTTCTTGTAAAGTTTTTTGTTTAGTAAAGATGTTATGTTCACTCCAGTGGTGATAAAATATCGGCCTAACAACTTAATTAAATTTTTTAGTATATTCTCTTTTTTAACTTACCACTACATGTCTTTTCCGCAAATCAAGACGCTCTAAATCTATAAGTGCAACTACAAACTATAACAAGTAGCGGCGTAGGTGTGGATTCTAAACTCTTTTTAAATATTTATTCCAGGTATAGGCGGAAATAATGGAACATACACTGAAAACTGAAAACATATACTGCTTTTACTTTAGCTTCAATGATTTAGATTTAGAGTCCCATGCATGAAAGATAGTATTTTAAACTTCATAATTTAAGCAAGAATGCACTCTTTATCGTTTATAGGCCAACGTTTTTGTGTTAATTTTTCAAATGGACTTTGGGGTTGTGATTGTTCTTTAGGTCAAATTTTATGTAAGCTTTTTATGTTTTTATAAACTTCTACGTTATACTCTTTGACTGTTGCTATACCTCTAAGAACGTGGTATAATTTGGCTTATGGGAATGGCGTTATGGAGATTTGCCTCAACAGCATGGATAATTTGAAGTAAGTGATCAGTATTTGAAGAAAGTGGTTGGCATTGAAGACAGTATCTGTTGAAGTTACGATCAAAGTAACTGCGATGCGAAGGATAATGGCAAGGAGGGTCGGTTAACCTCTGGTTCGGCCATGTATTTGGGAGATTTATCCCTTCATTTCCAAGTCGTGGAGGAAACCCCAATTCAGTTAGGTGACGATCTCCAGGTCCATGGCCAAACGCAACTCTTTCTCTCCAACTGTCTTCATTCAAATAGGCATCTTGTCTGTGAAAGTTTTGACTGTTAATTCTGTTCGGAACTGAAGCGTAATTGTAAGGGTTCCCTTCAAAATTAGAGATCATGCTTGCATCCATTTGTGAATGTGGATGCATGCTTCTCCCACCATGCTGATTAAAATTTGAAAAATCATCATAACGGTCATCGTTTATGACTGTAAATTCACCACGTCTTGCTGGAAGATGTATATTTTGAGCAATCACTGGCCTGTGTAAAGGACAAATTTGCTCTATTGTGTAAGGACTTGTAGCCAATTCTGGGGATGTGTAAGTGGTCGGACCGCTACTCCAGATCCCATGTTCATTAACAGTTAAAGGATTATACCCATTATTCATGATTGTGCTTGTAGCTAATCCTGTGGGTGAGCTAATATTTTGGGAAGTTTCTGTCATTCCGATATTAAAATCATTAACATATGATGGATTAGTTGAAGCCAGTTCGGTTGGTGCTCTACGTCTTCTTATTCCCAGGTGATTTGCATTAAAAGTTGCATTAAATTCATTGTTCAGAATTTCAATATGACTTCTTGTTTCCGGATGATTTTCATACAAAGTACTATCATTAGGGATTCTACCCAACTCAGATGGTGCACTTGCATTCACTTCCGGATGATTGGCATCCAATGTATTATCATTATTCATCATGGAGCTTGTATTCAAGTTGTTGCGTGTCCAGAAACTTCCACCACTATCTCTTACAGCAAGGTTTATAGGGCCGGCAGCTTGGTACTCGTCATTAACGACTGCACTAGAATCCAGACGACCAGGTGGATTGGGCATCCTTTGGTCATTAAACTGGACAAGATAACTAGGCTGTTGGATGAAAAAGAAAGTAGAGTAGTACCAAATAATTCATACGTGAGGGCCTATTTAAGTACATTTTGGCCAATACTCAACTCAACAGATCTCTCGCATATGAATCTAACCAGTTTTGTAAAACCTTGCTATATCCCCAAATGCAGCTGAAATTGCCCGTTTTTTAAAATTATTAGTAAATTAAATAAATTTGTTTCTCGTAATCCAAAATGACTTAAGATACATTTAAGCCCTTTAAACCGATTTTGTTCTAGTTAAAGCAACTTTGTGGTAATGGAAAGTTAAGATTTAGTGAGCGAACGTGGAAGAATGAAAGGAAGCTTAGTTTCTTTACTTCTGAATTATACCGAAATACTGTGTATTCTTTTAACTTTCATGATTATACCAAAATATATTTTGCGTTAATCTGGTTATTAGGTTGAACGATTTTTGGCTAGTCAAGCATTTTTTTAGCGTTGTAGTTGTAACGTTTTAATATTAGTAATAGCAAATTGGCATGAGGCCCTTGAAGAAGCTTGGTCTGATCTACAATCATTATAAGTAAAATTGGTCTCTTGAAATCCAAGTGATATCATATCAGTGAATTTTTGGCATATGTCGCTCAGACAAAAGAGTAAAAAATTCTTAAATAAAGATTCATTGAGAATAAATGCCAAGTGATAAATATTCCGATGCAGAATGGAGACGGTGTGGTGTGGTATTATACTAGTATTACATTTACATGCTAAAACTAAAATGCGAGAATAATGTACAATAGAATTAAAATTATTTACCAGCAATGTAGTAGTAGCACGATTCGATTCTCTTGAGTTAAGTGTAGGTTGGATTGTTGGATTGAGATTATCCTGGAAAATTTCAGGATGTGTATGGGATTGACTGTGACCACAGTACAACGGTGGAACTCTGCATGTTTTTCCAATACTAGATCTCTGAGAACCAAGAGCCCTAAAGGATGTAGACGCATCAGCTAAAGTTGACGAATATGAAGTAGTAGGGGTAGTTGGGGTACTTGCAGCAGTGGCAATGAAAGCGGTAGATGGACAGCATCGTTCATATGTGGAGTGCTGGGCACACCCACTGTGATTATTCTGACTGTTGCACATTCCAGAATGAGTTGCTGTTGCAGACGTAACTGTAGCTGTACAGGGTCGTTTACTTCCTGATGGTTGGGGAACCATAGTGTGCCTATCCCGGTCATTAATCAGTGGCCGTTGGGATGCACCAGAACTTGAAGAAGTTGAAAAATCCAACGCAGCATGAGCCATAGCTGGAGCAGGCCGTGAATAGGCGTGGTCGGTATTGATAAAGAATGGAGTTCTCCCCCTGTTGGTCTGAGCTATAGCTTGCAAACGCAATCGCCTATCTCTGATATAATTACGAAGTGTGGTGTTATCTTGATTATGTGGGATAATTAGTCTTCGTCTACCATTTTGTAAGTTTCCTGCCCCTGCAACAGCATCACTCTGGGTGGATTTTTCTCTTTTTCTCCTTCGGATGATACGGTATACTTCGGATGATATATATCTCGCTCGACTTGAATCAAAAGAGGTTAAATCGTTATAATCCGACCTTATAAGCAGGGTTGGTGTGCGTTGGCTTTGGATTGGATGTTGGCGAGGGCGACTAGGCTGTTGAGCTTCGGTTTGATTGTCCCTATTATTTGTGATAATTATAGCTGGCCTTCTCGTCCTAACATTTTGTTCTGATTGTTCATGTGCAACTGGTTGAATCTCATGTTGACCTTGGAAATTGAAGATGGTTGGCCTGGGACTGATGTGTATGCGGTTCATAAAATTCCTTCCGGAATCATTAGTTGGAGGGTAACTGTTGAAAGTGCCCACACAAGAAATTTCAAATTCTTCGGAATTATTTCCCATGTTTTCAGAAACGCGAGTCCCTACTTCTTTGATTATTTGAACTTCGTTATCTTCTGAAGGTTCAAATTTTTGTAGTACTACCTCATTAGGATTAGGATTTTGTTTAACATTCGTAGGATTTGTCAAATTTTTATTTTCTTCACTTCCGTCTGAATCCATAATCTCTACCTCTGAATCCGAATCCGACGTTTCGTTAATTTGACTTGATTCTAAATTATCTTGATCATCGCTTGAGTCCAAATTCTCGTCAGACATATCTGGATCTTCATTTTCTTTATTACATTGCTCAGCACTAACTGCTTTTTCTGTAAAAAGACATTCATAACCCTCGATGCAATATCACTGTTGTATTGTTGTTTGCTAAATTACTGAAAAGCTGAAATGGATGCAAAGACAAAAAAGCTATGCGTAAAACTCAATCAGCGTATGTCAGAATGTCAGTACACGTCATGACTGCCCATTTTACTATTACCTTATGGTGTATTCATTCTAATATTTATTTCGAATGGATTTTTAGAAGTTTAGAAAACACTGGGTGCAGTGAGCATACAAAAAATCAATGCGGAACATAAGCAATATTTGTCAGCTCAACAAGCACAATATTCCCTGAAACCTAAATTTGCTCATTAAGTATGTGTAATGCTGATTCAATATAGAGCCTCTCTGCTGTGTAATGTGTAATGTAAGCCACTGTAGGCAGGAAACGATACAAATGCTTCCAGTTTTAGTTTGAATTTTTAAACTTTGAAAAGAACAAAAGAAGATATCATCTTAATATAATCATCATAATCATAACCGTCCTGTCTAAGCCCCACGGAAAGCGACCGACCGGCCATGAACAAGGAAAGATAACAGAACTCTCATCATCTCCATATGAAAGAAATCTCAGAAGAAATTTCACAGACTCAGTCCTGACTCACACGGTGACACACTTTCACTCTATAACATGTAATACTGCTTTTACAGATGCCTCATTCAACAGTAGAAAGAGTAGAAAGGAAATAGAATTGAGAAAGTTGGAGTTTAACCAGTGGTTTGCCTTTATGCCTATCTTATTCCCTTTTTTTATTGTATTTTCCGTTTACTTTCACTCCGAACAACTAAACGCTTGAAGCTATATTAATGAAGACACTTTCTTTACAGTCTTGTGTAAGAAAGAACCCACTCTCACCTTTTTTTAAAAAAAGTCTGTGTATATATTCGAACAAATCTTAAATCCTAAATCATTTAATTTAATTAGCTCGATTTATGATAAATTTCGAAGTTCTCCATTTCTCAACAAATTTTCTTCTAGAAGCAAAATCTTAAAAATAAAATTTAATGTGAAAAAAACATAGTATGCAGTAGCAAAGGTATAATGGCTATAATTTTTAGAAAAAATATACTAAATATTTGTTATATACTTGATGAAATATTGTCGCAATAATTTGATCAATATGCTGTCAGATTTTAGATGAATGATGATATGATGATGATATAACACTGACAGATGCAAATCGTATGCAAATTAAAGCTTTGAAAAATTGTCTTAGCTGGCCATGAGTGACGTAAACCCTATAAGTGTATGTGATTTAAAAAAGCAAGCTTAAAAAGAAAACGTTTATAAATACTTGTGGGCACATTGGATACACCGGGCTGGGGATCGGGTAGATGTGGTTGATCCGTACGAGAAGTATTGTTAGCCACATTTACCGGCGGAGGAGTCGGTGGACAATTGGACAGGTGCCTATAAAATATTTTAAAGAAACCACTTGAAAGAGTTTTGTTTTTTAAACTGTAACCTCAAGCCTTTGGTCGCACAACCGTCAACCCTATGGATATTAAATTTAACTCTTTCTACATTAAGTATAAACAAACCTCTGATTTCGTCGTTGAGCCCTTAAACTCTGAATGAGTAACCGCTGGACACCTGTTCTTCTCCTTGTGCTAGGTCCAAGGCATAGGTCTGATGTATCAATATCACTAAGCAGAGCTGCTTGTTCTTGTTCATTTATTATAGTGTCTTCGTCACTCACGTCCACATCACTTGACACATCCCGTCCTCCACCTGCTATTTTTGTCTCATAATCTTCTGAATCCGAGTCAGCCATCTCGGAGGATGATGCTTTACAATCTGTCAAGCAAAGGTTAATATTTCGAAAATTATAAAATTGTTTAAAATTCAAACTTTTTGTTTTATGTCATTTTGAAACGAACACACTCTGCAAACTGTTTTCATAACTAAAAGTAGTATAAGTCAATCAGTCAAGCCCACAATCTAAATTTTCGTTCACTCAAACGGCTACAAATTTATAAACCAGGAAGTCTCTGCTGTTTTTGTTTGGATAAATGCGAATTGATTATGTCTTCACGACTGCCAATATGACGTGGATTTGAAACGAAAACATTAAGCTTCTTGTAAATGCCCATTTCTGGCTAATAAAAAATGATTATATCTGAATTTGCATGGGGAGGCCATTGCAACAGTCCATATCAATAAAATGCTTTCTTTATAGCTTATACAAAGAAATGATGACACTTTTTACTGTTCTGTACCCTTGTATTTCTTATGCAAACTGGATGCTATTAGCGTCTGCGTCTCTTAATTTATTGCATGCATGCAATGAATAGCACAAGCGTCTGTATATGCATTATGTTCCGTCTTCTACGTGTTCTTTCTTTGATCATCTAAGGTTATTAAAGTACCCAAGCTGTTAATACGCATGTAAGTACAGCTTAACGGAAAATATTGATACACTGATGATTTTTTATAAAAAAAAGTCGTAGCGTTGTGCTTGGGTTTCTGTTGTTTCTATGCATTCATTTTAAAAAAAGCATGACCACAGTTCGAAATTCAAAAACCATGCAGGGTTGGAGGTCAGACTGTAAGGTTGTGCCAACTGTACTAAACTAAATATAGTAAACTGAGTTCCACGCTAACTATTCGGTAATGTCGTCACGGGGTTGGTTAATAATATGAATATATGGACAGAAAAACTGTTTCAAGTTAAAAATTGAGGCCTTGAAAGAGAACGATTGTGCCACAACGGACATGGTAGTAGTATGGGTTAGAGTCAGATTTAAAATGCCAAATAAATTTTTCTTGAAGCTCCCTTCATACAGAAGAACGAAATTAGCATATAGAGCAATAATGATGCACATTTTGATTCTTACCTTTTTAAATAGAAGAAACCTCACGAGATGCAGCTTCTTCCAATTGTTTTAGGTGTGGGGTTTACTTCTTTTTAAATATTTATATCACATTTCCTTGGGTTGTAATAACTAAGATAACAGCCCATAGAATCCTTCAGATCTAAAATTATAAATTAAGACAAAAATTAGCCAATTCAAACTTAATCAAAGTCACTCAATAAATCAGTCACTCAAAATTTATTACAATCTACACCAAACACCAAACTCAAAGAATTTCAACAAGTCTGGAAATCTTTTGTACATGTTTTATTGCATTATTTTGGTTTATTATAGTTTCCACTTTTACCACTAATTTCATTAAAAAAACTAATAAGGCCTAACTATCAATTTACTTCCCAAAATTGAAAATAAATGCAAAAAACTCACCTGTTACACAAAGAGAAAGCAAGGAATGAGTGAGATTATATTTTGTGATGAAAGGCTCTAACAAAGATACAATCGGAGAAAGTAGTCACCATGCTTGTAGTAGTTTATAGAATCTAACCTACCATGAAGAAGAAGAAGAAGATTCATTTGATCTGTACAACACTGAACAAATTGTTTGCAAGCAAACCACAAACTCTAAAATATCATGTAGGTATCT
The DNA here is from genome assembly GCA_034696425.1 of Isotoma viridis. NCBI lineage: Eukaryota > Metazoa > Arthropoda > Collembola > Entomobryomorpha > Isotomidae > Isotoma > Isotoma viridis. The sequence goes on from JAQGAA010003468.1 coordinate 9,592, forward strand.
GCACTTAATATCCATTCCCCACTCACTGAACTATTCTTCTTGGTGTTATCCACCACGTCCCCGATTCCCTCTGAATACAACAGGGGACTGGAGAAACCCCCAATTGCTTTATATGCATTATCTACATTGCTATTTCAATCTTGAGCCTTGTCATTTCATAGCATTATTAGGGGACTTGGGGCTGACAAAATACCTTGCATACCTCTACACTTAACTTAACTTCATAAAAGTAATTCGCTGCATTTTATACTTACCTATATCCATCATCTTTCACTCCGTTTCCTAAATTTCAAATAAAAAATGTCTAAAAATGTCGGAATTGATTGTAGGAAAAAATCAGATGAATGGAAAGCATTTGTTGTACTGAACTTTTACCCCACCCCCTTCGCCATCCCTAAGCCTGTTTATGTGGAACAAAATCATATTCAATAAATAATTCTTAGTAACTTCATTTGTCCTTTTTGTACTCGTATGATGATGTGATGATACTATGGAAAATTATTGGGCATGATGCCAGTCCCTGTAATTCATTACTACTTCTCATTTGAGACGATGATGATGATGGAACAGAAAGTATTTGAAACTAATGACTAAATTATTATTACCACTAATTTCGTTTATTGAATATTTTGGCAAGCTAATAAAAATCAAGAATGTAATGACCCGATGTAAAGGAAAAATTTGATTTCATTCCATTTATTCAGGTCGTCTCTTCCAAAGTCCGTCTGTATCTATAACCCTTGTTTTTTGCATGTGATGACTGCATGATATTGTAAAACTTATTGCCTTATTGCCATACTCATAACGTGACACCTTTTATTCAATGAGTATCAAATATCTAATGCAATGCAATAAAGTAAAAGTCATAACCAGGAGGTGTAATGTATTTGCAGAATAATAATTCCTAATAATTTCCCAGGCATTAACTAACATTCTTTGAAACTTTACTTTGAGATCTGAGAGTTGGTTGGAATGCAATAAGTAAGAATTTACAAGGCTTTTTTGGCAATGGTTGAAGTGTCTGTCTGGTCAAAAGTCACATTAACTGTATTAAATTACAACCTAACCTCGAGCTGGAAATGAGTGACGTGGCTTAAGTAAAAATATTATTACTTTTTGTTCTCGTTGCTTTGTTTCATATTTCAATAAATAAAGTCAGTGTCTTTTATTTCTAGCTATTGATTTATGATCATTAACCCCACATCTCGAAATCCAAATGAAGATTGGAAATAATATTT
>JAQGAA010003469.1:0-10828 GCA_034696425.1 Isotoma viridis
TCATCTGATCGGCATTTTTCTAGAATTTTATCAGATAATCTTACTTTTGTTAAATATGTCATTGTGTATTTTATGCTGTTTTTAAGTTTTATGCATAAATACCTTACACCGGTAGCAAATATGTTGCATAGTTGTAACAGATGTTCTTAAAAAATTAGAAAACACTGGAATTCATTATCAATGAAAATTATCATTAATTAATTTTAATTGCATAGCTCTGGTAAGATAAATAACTCTCAGGTTAAATAACAATGTCTCATTATCTGAGCGTATCATTAAGACAAAAAAAGTTGTTGAATTATAAAAATCCGTACACAGCATACTTTGTACAAGTTTAATTGACCATTCACCTAACGACTGGGATTAATTATATAAGACAGAATGACAAATGAAACACAGTTTGCAATGTAATTAAAGCAAATTGTTTACTGTAAAAAATGAGTAATTCGATACTCTCTAGTGTCTCTAGTTTCCCTTTTGATTCACAATGCCCCCACATAATATCTAAATCAGGCTGAATAATAATAATAATAAAAATAACCTAACGCCAAACTACCGATTTTAATGATAACTGCTGTCTAAAATAATTTAGTTATCATCGGAGGTGACTCGGGTGGCAAGCTTTTGTTGATCTTCTGTTGACAAGAAAGGTGCGAGAATGAGATCCAAAGTGTCATCAACAACATTGCCCGATCCTTTCAAAATATGTTGAAGAAGTCCTCGTCGTATTTCACGTTGAGTAACCGTTCTTTCATTTTTTGTAGAACCTTTGGTATCATCATCTGGAAATATTGTACGAGAGGTAGAACAGCATTGCACTTTGCCTCCATCGCAACTTCCCTATTTATAAAATTAGAATGAGACATTTTGACATTTGCATTTTCAGACTCAGAGTATTACATAACATACAAATATGAAAATGTATTCATTTCTATTAAAGTTGACAAGAAAAGGCTTTTTATTCATTTAACTTGAATATTCTGTAAATAGCACAAGTTATAAAATTAACTATATTTTTCCCTTTAACTAACTTTTACAAGATTTCTTTGAAACCTTAATTGAAATCAGGAGAGTTGACTTTTGGCATTGGTTCAGTTTCATTAGAAATGTTGAAATGAATACACAAGAAAGATTAATAGAAGGCTATTCAAAAAGGAGGGTTTTCTTCTTCACTGTCTTTTAGACTGACGATTAGAGTTAATAATATGTATTTTTAAATTGATTGTACTGTGTGCCAGTGCCAATGTCCCTGTGTATGAATAGACAGAGAGAGAGAGAGAGAGACGGGGTGCTGTATGTTTTCAAATGTGTCATTTTTATTACAAAGTTTTTCCACATGTGTGGTTTCGTTTAAGATTAGTCGAATTTGAAGTTTTGCAATTATGAAGTCTTACAAGTATGGGAATAGGAGGAATGAAAGTTACTTCATTAGACTTTTGATGACAGGTCATACCAATACAAATCACTCAGCTTAGGGTTGGAGATAAGCTTGAGATTTAAGATAAGTCTCATATACCCTCATCAAAATGCGACTGAGAAAAGTTTTAATAAGAATTTCTTTTGCAATTTGCTACTAAAGACTCAAATGCATCTTTTTCATATGAATTTCTCATAAAAACTATCCATGTGCTGTATTCTTGGTCTGGTTGCATTACATTTGTATATCTAATCAACTATGTCATTACTACTTTACTATGAGGAGTTATAAAAACTCCCACGGTACCACGATTATTGAAACATTCACGTTTTTTAAGGTCTAGAAATAAAATAATGTAGTTTACTTCTACCGTTATTACCTTCCTAACAAAGTGCTTTACCTTGAGTGAGAGGTACCATGACCATCTATTATATTATGGCATATCTACCAATTACTTGTCATTGAGGAATCCCCTCTCTGAATGTTTCACATGCTTCTCGCTTATTATGATATACGCTGATATGACCTTTTGTAACTTGTTAACAATTCAATTTTAAGCTTACGGTTGGTTTTGCTGGAAGGAAACATTCGTTTTGACTAACACATTTACACGATCCAGAACCTCCTGTTACAGGTACAGAAACTCCCGAATTTCCGCCAGAAGAATCAGAATCTGGGTTCTTTGCAGGAAGGGTGATAGGTCTATTTCCGAATATTCCAGTAATTCCACCAATTGCTGAAGTAGCGAATTGAGGAATGGTTTGCAAAACGGATCCAAATATTCCACCCAGGGCTAGTAGATAAATTATTAATCTATTTTCAAGTAATTCAAGGAAGCAATTTCTGCTAGGAAATTCTTTAGTAAATTTAACTCAAATGTCCACTTAATAATTCAATTTACATTGCGTGTGAAACTTTCAATAGAAGCGAATGCAAGGGTGAAACCTGTAAGGTTAATTGCTTTATATTTATTTTGGTTTAGCTGAGTTTAATTGCTTAATTAATGAGACAGTAAATGAAATTGTGCATCTTTTGTTACAAACATTTATTTATTTATTTATTTGATATAATACCCAACAGTATTATTAAATGCATCGCTAATTATTACTTGACAAGAATTTCTGATACAAGCAAAAGCAGAGGGTAAATTAAGATTATTAGAAATTTTTTTAAATGAATGGTAGGTCAGGTAAGTTCATTGCATAATTTGTATTGATTATGTTATTAAATATGCCAATCAAAAAGTGAAATGTGGGTTGAGACAGAACAGCATGCAAATTAGTGGTGAATTATCTGTATACATTATTAAGCACTAAATAATGGTAACTTTTTTGTTAATTTCTAGGAAAGATTTCTTTAATTTCTAAGAAAGATTTCTAAAGTACCAAGTACCAAGTTTCACAAAATCCAGTCTGCATGAATCACATCTCATACATATAATGAAACGCTAAATGGTTTCAAAGTTTTAACGATTATCTTACCACCTGCAGCTCCACTTCCAGAGCTACTTCCACCTCCACCACCACCACCCCCGTTTGTAATAGAGCTTATAAGACCTGGCAAAAAACGCCGAGATTGCCCTTCTACTCTAACTGATTGAGATTCTGTAATTTGAAATCCGTTCAGTGTCAAGTAATTACTAAAAGTCCTGAATATTTAATCTAGAATTCTAGACAATATTATTGCTGATTGGAATAAAATTTTATTTTTAACCAAAATGTTTGCATACCTTTGGAAGGAGATACTGGATAATTTGAGGATTGTCCTACAAAACCTTGTTGATAGTTCGCTTGTCTATTATTATCTATTGCATCTTTATTCCAAACCCATTGGGGCCTTGGTACTGCGTTAATTTCTAAAAGTACAGATGCTAGGCAAGTGCTTAATAAAAACACTCGAACGTAGTAGTTAGGTCTCCTGACCTTAAAATTTTTCATTTTAATTTAGATTTAAAATTTAAACGAATTTGAATAATTTAAAGATTTTCCTTCCAACTTGTAACAACTTATGAATAGTAATTTTTTTGCCAATTTTTCACCTGATGACCTTTTTAGCTGTAGATTCGAGATGAACTGATGAACTAACAAGTGAAATTGAGAGTGAGAACCTTTTTGATTCATTTTAGATTGTAATTATATGAATACTACAATGCCACGTTTGTAAATTGGTTGTATTGTGAAAATGAGTAGAATATCGCACGTCATATTATCAATATAATTATAAATCCTTATTTTTATGTTGATCTGTATTTCATATAAACTGCATCCACATACGGCTAAAAGTTTTATAAATTACTCTTATTACTTTCAAATGTATTGTAAGGTACTTGACCAGTTTGGTCATTGTTATTACGTAACTGTGTAATGTCGTCTTCATTCATTATTATGGCCAGTACTGTTTGTTATGCAGTAAAGACTTAAAGACATTGAAAATTCTATTAAAGTTGTATATGTAATAATGAGCTTTAACTTTTCATATAGTTCTAATCGTGTTTACCTTTTACTATTACATATTATGCATCCATACATACACTGAACAATGAAATGCACGCCCTCATTCTTTGATGCACTAAGGATTATTCTAAAGATAAGTTATGTTGGGGCACTATTCGTACTACACCCTAAATAATTTTATTCTCAGGATCTCAGGAAAATATTTTGCATAATTTCATTTATGCACAATATTGTTTACAGTTTGTACGGATTTTAATGAATTTTACTTTTTTAAACCTAATTTGTCTTTAAATTAAAATAAAAATTTCTTAAAGAATTCTTTCTCAAAACTATTTGGCGTAAAGTTTATATTGTTTCAAGAAATTACCTTACTACGAGCACGCTCTAGTACGTAAAATTTTATTGATTTAATGGCAACTGCTATTACAACATAATAACCACAATTAACTGTTGTAGTGGAGGTGTCATAACCTAATTCCTTATTTTGGATGCAGCTTGGTCGAGCTCCCAATTTTTAAGAGAATTGTTCAAGGAAGAGACATTGAGCAATCGAAATAAATCTTTTGTCACTTAATAAATAATTAGCGTAGGAATACAGAAATGAATTTCTTGCCTAAAATCAGCGTGTCTGTGGGTATTTTAAAGGTATAGGTAGTTTATACAAGATAATTATGTACTTAAATTGATTAATTGTATTCCAACCTTCAGTCCTTTTTAAAACATGGCAATGCATAATCTATTTATGTCCTCCACCGTTAATTTTTTGTATTTATTCAATCGTAAAATTATGAATACAAGATTATGCAACACAAATGCCTTGACTGAAGTTTCCGTATTTGTATTTTTAAAGGTCTTTGAAGCTTTTAAGGAATTCCGCAAGCTATATAGATATTTAGTGTCATGTGTAATGCAGTTTCATGTTCTAAACCATAAAAAATGAACAAAATGTAACAAAATATGACTGCATCATTGATCTGATTTTATTTTACTACAGGGCCAAAAAAATGTTCTATATTTTTTATAACACACCAAATTAACACTTTTATCTTTTTCTATTTTTTGGACAGGTTATGGCCACATCGCTCCGAAAACAGTATGGGGCAAAGTTGTAACAATATTTTACGCAATCCTGGGAATTCCATTAATGCTTTTGTGCTTGTCGCATATTGGAGATTTCATGGCCAAAGCCTTCCGGTTTCTGTATTGGAAGGTGAGCATTAATCACGCAACCGTTATCATTGTATTATTAAAACAGCTCACTCCCATATGTATTCAACGTATTTTGTGAATTTGATTTGATCCTTTTTGATGCTAAATTACCCAATGACAAATATACAATGGAGACTTTATTTGAAAAATATTATGTAACCTATTTCCTCTACCAGTTTCATTGAAATAGGAAATATTCTGTAATTGAAATTTTCGTCAACTACCCTTCCTTAATTTTTTTGTAAATAATAAAGAATAGGTTCATTCATTTGCGAAAATTTAACATGGACATTGGTCGATTAATTGACCTCATGTGCATCAGGATCAGGATATGAATTATAAAAATTTACAAATATAATATATCCTTAATTTTTCCTCTTCTACACTTTGTAATGTATGATTTACTGTAAAACTTTAATATTTAGGTTTGTTGTTACATGTGTACAAGAAAACCACGGGCTGTAGTATTACGGCGTCACCCGGTTGGAACATTTCGACGGGCCAGAAGTCTTCGTGCAACTTCATCCAGACACCCGCACCCAGCAGGAGGGTAATGAAATGAAATCATAGACTTTACAAGTATGACATAAAAGATTAGGCCATGTGCCAAGTCGAAACGATGAAATGAAAATGTGTTTATTTTATGATGATCATGGTATTTATTTATAAAAGTCATTGCCATTTATAAAGAGATAAAAAAAGTATATATTAGCCAAAGGATAGGAAGAGGCCATAATAATCTCAAACAATATTTCATTGACATTGACTCAAGGAATGAGTAAATGCAATGGCATAGGAAGCATGTCATGGGTCTTGATTCCATTCTTTAAAGGCAAATGTATGCTTTAATTTAGCTCAAGAGGAATGAAAAGGTCAGCTTCAGCTTTACGGAGGTCAGCCAGAACTTCTCAACGCTCTGCAGATTCAGCTTACTCTGACTCAGCTATCTTTGTACTCCCTGACCCTGGCATCAGGTAAATGAGGTGAAACCCAGTGATGAAACACCAACTCATGGTGACTTCCTCATTATTTGGGGTTAGCTTTAAGGTTAAAATGCTTTGCAATGCCATTCATGAATGAGTTGACCTACAACTTAACCAATTCAGTTTTTGTTAACCATGAGACACCCGGAAAACGATGTTTCATTGGCAAATATATTTATAAAGACTGGGTAGCATATAACATGCAAAAAGGCTGACATTCAACTTTAACTAATACTAACTCTTGTAATACATTTGTTTATACATTTTAATTAATAAGTTCAGATGCGTATTTTCAGGAGAGTCCATTCTGATGATGATTTGAGATCTGCTGTACCAAGACTACCATCTCCAAAACCAAAACGAGGCCTGTCACCGCCTCCACGTCTACGACCTGAGAGTTATCCTAGCAAAAGTCTTCAGGTATGGTATCCCTGTGTCTTTGTAACATGACAATAATAAGCTTTTAATTTATGCAATTATACAATTGCATTTTGATCTGCTTTAGTGTTTTGCAATTTTATTTTTCCCATAAACGTGCTTCCTTCTTGTTCTGATTCATTGCATTTATTGCTGTAGCTGTAACAGTATGTGGTGTACTGTGTAAGATTGATTATAAGCTCTTACAAGGAAATAATGAATTGTGCTAGGATTTTAATACATGGGAAGATTTTATGCTATTTTACTTTACTGATAAGACTGACAAATAATCCAGATAGTAAATATGATTTTGATTCGATGCCGAAGCTTTATTTGATTTTTGTCGATAAAAATTATTTGTAAAATTACATAGTTAAAATATATATTATAAAATAAAATATTGCATACTTAAGATTTTTATAGTCGCTAACAACTATTGATTACGTAATAAATTACAATTATGAATAATAAACTATTAATTTTGTGATGACCATATCACCATATAACTATAACATACCTAGATAAATTAGTTTTAAAAACACTCATTTAGTTTTATATGAAATGTATTCTAAATTTAGTGGATTATATATGATTTGTTTAAAATAAATATATTTACAGCGGTCGACTCAATCTGCGGAACCAGCGTTTGGATCAAATCAGCGCAATTTGTCTATTCTTTGTAATAAATATGCTGAAGATATCATTACAAACGAGGCTCAGGTGAATCGGACACCACAAGTTCGGGTTCATCGTATGAGACCACCAGAACAATTTGTACGTTCAGCAGTATTTATTTGCCTTTGTAGCATGAAACGGGATTTTTTTTCCATATATTATAGCACACTTTTTAATTAGTTGAGCATGAAATAATTACCTAGTTATTTATTAGATGGGTCAAATCAGTAGTCCGTTTATCTAAGAATCACAACCAACATAATTATTCTAACTTTTTAAATACTTACAAAAATCAATGACTAAATTTATTTCTAAATCACTCATAGTTCCATATATTGCTAAATATTTAGACTTTATGATGTTTAAAAACAAACGCAGCACTCAATTGCAAAGAAAACATGAATCCTTAGGAATATTGGATTCGGTTTTCGTAAAAAGGATTTTATCGTTTTTTAACGTTATGTAAATAAAGTAACTAAAAGTATATCCAGAAAACATAATATGGCCTCTGTTATTTGAGCAGAATGGTTGAGATCTATTTGCCTTAATCAGCTTGCTTCAAGATGTTGAATTTCATCTAGAATCCAGGCTTGCTAACGCCCGTTTTCAAGATCATCACTGACAAATCCTAAATTAGTTGAGCTGAATTTTATATCGGTCGCGGTAGGTGTGACTACTTTGTCTTCGACTTTTACGGTATCGTTATCATCTTCCATTCTTGGACCATTTTGTTCTCCGGCAGTTTTTGAAATAGATTTTTCTTTGTCTACTTCATAGCTGGCAGATTTTACTTTTTTAATTTTTGCAAAATACATGCAAAGCATTCCAACCTAAAAAATAAAAATAAAGAGAAGGATTTGTTTAGCAAAGCATTTTTTTCTTTGAAATAAATTAAAGGATGAAGAGGAGTGGGACGTAAGTATTATAGTTTACAATAATCGCTTTAAAATTATTACTCACAAGAATTAGTTGTCCTGCCATAACAAACAAAGTCCCCCAACGAAATCCGACTAGATCGTCTAAGATGCCACCCATGCTTGGTCCTATGAAAAATCCTAAAGCTGTCATAGATGTCCATAGACCTGATACTAATCCATAAGTTGAGACATTATCTGGGTACCCTCGACCACTACATAAGGAAAAGCCATATACTTTAAATTACCATTTTATTTTTGACACTTTATAAGCCTTGTTCTAATAAATCATGTTGCTTACATAGCATCCTGCATAGCTTGAATGAAAGCTGAAACCAAAGTAGCTCCAAGACCAAGTCCAAACAAAACTAATCCCACACAGGTGACCCATAGAACGCTATCAAAATTAACGCAAAGATTAAAAAACCCATTTAAGTATTAGAATCGAAGGGAAATTCTTTTTTTAAATTCCTTCAGCTTACGTTTCAAAAGGTAAGAAGGGTACAGGCCCAATTAGAATAAATCCTGCTATAGTGAATCCAGATCCAATTAGAGTTATATATTTTGGCTGAGTTGCTTTGTCGCAAATCTGACCCCAAAAAGGGGCAGTCAAGGCATAAACTCCTCCATTAAGAATAAATACAGCTCCAACTGTAAACTTGCTTAGTTCGAACTAATAAAATAAAATAATTATGAAAACTACGGGATTGAAAATATTTTAAAAATAAAATGAAGAAAAAACTATAAGGCTTGTCTGACTAACCTGTCTCAAATGAGGTTCCAAAGTTGCCGAAAGAAAGCCAACTCCTGTGGCTGTCGCGACTATACTATAGGCAATCATAGCTATTGCAGGAATTCGGAGCATTTTAAACATTTCAAATCCACTTGTTGTAACAAGTTCCTCTGTAGCATTTTCTTTCTCAGCGTCTGGTAGTAGAAAATACGTAGCTGCTGCTGAGATGAATAATAAACCTCCCATGAGAATAAATGGCAGGCTGTATCCTCCAATCTTAAAATGGATTGTTTTTTATAATATTAGAATATTATTTAGAAATAAGCTTTATTGTAAGATTATTAAATTAACAATGAATTATTACCTCATATAGTGCACCACCCAAAGTAGGTCCAACTATCATGCCTAGCCCATAAAATGTTTCCATTGTTGCCTGTAGATTAAAAGTTGCCTTATAAAAATCTGTCACCAAAGGGTTCTCTAAACAATTGCAATTTGAAAGAATTAAAATTATTTACAAAGGTGGTTGCAACAGACTGAGGAAATTCTACAGCTATTATTGTGAAAGACGCTGTCACAAACGCTGCATCTCCAATAGCTTCTATTGTACGAACTAAGAGACACGTTCCAATGAATGAGTATCTCCCTTCAATATTATTGAGTAAACTATCAAAATCAAAATCTTTGTTAGTTTATAAATAATTCTGATTTCCGTTTTTTTTAATTCAATATATTTTATTTACCCAAATATCACACAACAGGTCGCAGTTGTAAAAATTCCTACATTAAATATCCTTTTGGGACCAAATCTATCCATCTGCAGACAAAAATAGTAAAATTAAGAACTTAAGTTAGTAGGAATGATTGCATGAAAACGTGAATGAATTTAATACACTACTAGCTGAAACTCAATACATATGAAATGATATGCAACTTCAGCTTACTTTTGAACCAAATATTGGGGACATGATAAAAACTGTTATTTCGAAAATGCCAAAAACTAATCCATATTCTGTAGCCGAGGCTCCTTTCTTTCCTGCCTGAAAAGTTCAAATCCCCATAATTATTAATAAGTGTTTAAACTTGCTTTTTTAAAAAAACATGATAAAAAACACTGACCACTTCTGGAAAAAATGGGGCTTGAATTGAAATTACATTTGCAGCAAAAAATTCCACAAACGCAAATACAATCATAATTGAAATTTGTCTTCTTGTCAAACCTTCAACTTTCCTTTTTACAAACCGAACTATAATGTTATCTTCTTTTTGCTGGCTTTCTATCTGCATAGGTGACAGAATTCCTTCCTTGCTTGTTTGCCCTTGAAGTACCCCATTAGAGTTAAGGTGCCTTTCGGCTACGTTTATTATTGGCATTTCAAACAAATCCTTTTTATTTGATTGTTGACTAATGACCGAGTTTTGGTGATTGACATTTACGAATTCTGTGGGTTTCATGATGTCTGCCATTTCAGCCATTTGACATGCACAGGAAACTGAACACTTTAATTATGATTGATATTATATTTTATATATTACTGTATTTAATTGAAAGTAGAGTTTAATTCCTAGAGTCAGTCTAGTTTCTCTTTGTAAGTATTAAAAGCAATCAATAACGCTTCCGAATGTAAACGAATTGCTCTTTTTAACTAGCTGTTGACTCTTTAGAAATGTTTATTTGATCATTGCTACCCAACCTCTAACATTGAGTCTGGAACGTTAAAATATATGATACTAAACTCGAACTGTTTCAACTGAACACTAAAAAGTATCTTTTTAAGATAAATTGAGTCAAATCCTTAAATCATTCCTGGAATAACTTTCAGTGGTAATCCCTAATGGTCAACAAACCAGCTAGTTACGTATGCTTAAACTCGTTTAAGGATTATGATCACTATTTTATTTCTAAAGAAATCCTGATTAGAGCAGTATTCCTGTTAAGATCAAGGGGGTTCATTCATACAAAAAAACTTGCTTAAGGTGATGAGCAAGTTTTACTTGTAGCTTAAACTCATTCTAAGAAGTTGTAC
>JAQGAA010003470.1:0-10828 GCA_034696425.1 Isotoma viridis
CATACACACTTTAGCATTTACTCGTGTCCTACAAAATGCAAACCCTCAGTTAATTCTCATGGTACCTTATTATCCTCGTCCCTAAATATCCGGTCCCTAATTGTCCTGGTACCTTGCTATCCTCGTCCCTATTCATCCGGTACCTTACTATCCGCGTCCCTATTTAGCCTGTCCCCGTTTATCCGTCCCCAATCATCCGGGACCTGTTTATCCCGTCCCTCTGCGTCCGGATACCGACTAAAGTTGTATAGTCATTCTACTGTTGCCAAGTTGCCATATGCTTAACATTGATAAAGTTTTGGCCAAGTAAATTTCATAGTAAACCAAGTTGTGGGGACGTGCAATCGTTCTTTACACCTCATGCAAACATTAGATTGCTAAAATGACCAAAACAATTGGGCACAGTTTATTTATTTTATGATAAAGCATAGCCATACAAACCATATGCATTACATTTGTATACAACATTTCCATTTGTTCATTGCTGAGATCGACAAACTAGGGGGTGGTTTTGCAACTCATCCCTACAGCTAAATGTAAGCGTTTCATGTCAAATCCACATATTTAAAATGGAATTAATTATTTAATTTACCATAGATTGTAGACATGCAAGCCAAATACCACATTTAGGACATTTGTACACTAATGCTGGGAATTTACGTATTTAAGTTTTCATTTTCTATTCAATCTTTCTCTTAGTAGACAAATTTTATGTTCCCTCACATTGAATTTAACAAATAAGCAAAAGATTTGGTCAGGCTATGTTCAATAGTAAGAGTATGTGATTTAAACCTAAATTTGTACGAAGAAATTAAAAAATTATAACGAAATTTATTTGAAGTTGCAAAGATTGTTAGTTAAAAATAATTGTCTTCAGCGTCACAACGATGCAAAAAAACATTTCCAATTATCGGATGGGTACCTTTAAACTACCGCATTTGTAAATATAGCTCCGTTTTTTAGAACAGTTACAAATTTTGGTAAAATCAAAAAGTGTTAAAGTGCATGACCCCAATTCATTTTTTCTGGTAGCCTTTCACATGTTTAACCTTCAAATTCGAAAGTATTCATTGCAGCTTGCTTTTATCTTCAAAAGTGAGCAATCCATTTTATATAAATGTAAAAAAATCTCTTCTTAACAACGGAACCATCCTAAATTAAATTATTTCATGTGGACACTTGCGTATACTGCTAATGGTCGATGTCCAAATTGTACTTCGCTAAATTCTGGAATTAGGTAATTCATCATTCATTAAGGTTTAATGCATAGAGAAAACCGACATAATGTCACCGTTTTAAACAAGCTTCAGTTACTTTTACAGCAAATTCATTACTTGGGCCTACTAAAATACTACTTATTGCATTATGGAGTTTAGTAGATTTTTCACACCAATCAAAACTTTGTGTCCAAATAATTTGAAAAAAGCGTCGATTTTCAAAATTTTTTGAAATATTCCTATATTTATAAATGGCTTGCGCCATCAATCACATGGTAATAAAAATTAAATATGATGCGAATGGTATTAAATAATTACGAAATATGATTGGACATTGAGTTCAGAAAATATTCCGGAAAACACCCTTATACCCTCATACATGGATGTACCTTGATAATTTTTCAGAATCAAAATCAAACGTCAATAACGACTTTTGAGTAATGTCTACTCAAGTATTACGAGTGATTTTAAAATGATTTTAGACCTTTTACCACCGTGTAAATAATCAAGCTTAGAAAATGTTGTCTATTGATTAAAATGATTTAAACCGGAAATTCTATAGCCTAACAGATGGTTTACATAACATGAATCGATAGAACAGCTCATGGGCTATACGCGTATACTATTTATAAATGTCTGAGTGCTAAGATGACTTGGATTTAATTAAAACGAACAAGCGGTAATTAGTTTCACTGTAGCATGCGTGAAAGGAAATGGAATTTCTATATTGTTTTGCAACTCATTATTTTTTTGTGAGAAAAAGTTAGGTTTATCTGTTTGGTAGGTAGATGAAATGGCAGAGTTTCCCCCAATAGACTGAGTTGCATTCATTGCTGTGATTCGACGAGTTGGCTAATCCAAAAAACATTGATTGGTAAGTTTATTTTAATTTTGTATTAAAATGAAAATTTAAATTTTCCTTAAATCACACATACCAATATTTAAATTCTGTTTTTACTCCCCAAAATTAGTCCGGCTTTCATATATACATTGCTGGTTAAAAGACGTAGGACGAACAGCTTCGACTTGGTAATGTAATAAATGTCTTTGCTTGACTTTTTATTTCTAACGTTTAACATAATGTTCATATGATAATACATCACGTATTTTGTAAATACTATGTAAATTTGTATCTGACAATTTATTATGGTAACTAATTATTTCAACAAATGTGATTACAGTTTACAAATTAAAACTTGAAACGCTGCTTTGCTAAAATCTTGCTGATTTGAAACCCAAAGGGTTTCGACTGATTCGTTCGATGTTCTTAGTTTGTCTCTGTACATCAGACATAGACATAAATATTTAATGAAATTGGGTTACATTGGCAATCACTACTTGTTGCATTAACTTGCAAATGCTTTTTGTTTACCTTTATATTCAACGAGTTCATGACCACCAATTAATGTTTATTCAGCCAAAAAGACAAAGGCCTAATACAAATCTGTAATGTCTACATGGCCCTTAAATTCAAAACTTTGTAAAATTTGCGCATTGTCTCTTAAAGCTTTGAAAAACCCATATAGTTTTCATTTATAGACAATAGACTCACTTTACTAAGAAAATTTTTGCAAATCTTGGATACAGTACAAAGTCATAGCCAGACTAACCTTTTGATGGTGGATTTGGATTCAAGTTTTTAAATTGTCAGAAATTTATCAGTAATACTATTAAAAGTTGGGAGGCTCACTTTAAATGCAACTCAACGCGCTCACTCAATGAGTTCATGATCACATTTTAATGATTATCGAGCCAAATCAATACAACCAGATATAAATTTGTATTTTCTACATGGCCTTAGTATTTAAACGTTTTGAAACTTTATGCTGTGTCTTGCAATACTTTGAAACAAACCAGTATGTACTCATTACTTTCCTAACCCTCCATTTAAAAAATACTCAACGCTTTTACAAGAATACATTGAAACACATTACGAAAAATAGGTCATGACCATACAATTCTTTATATTTTGGTTGGGGCCTTCTATTTTAAAACTTTCAAATTTCTATTACTAACGTTTTAAAACGTTGAAAAAAATCCACATTTCTTTAAATTTTTTTGAACATTTTAATGATTTGTGAATATGCCTACTATACAAAATGTTACTCACAAGTTATGAAGAATTGATAAACCTATCTATTAACCTCAGTGTTTCTTTGCTTTGGTACTCAATGAGTTCATGATTAATTTTTAATAATTATTCAGCAAAATAGGCAAAGGCCAAATACAAATTTGTATGGCCTAGACGGCCTTACCATTTAAAGGTTTTGAAACTTTACGAAATGTCGTTAAATGCTTTGAACAAACCAGTATATAGAATTTGCTAAACCTTGTTCACTTTTTAATGCTCACAAGAATATATGTATTTATTGCATTTGAGTGACCACAACTGGCAAAAATTACATACACTGAGTAATCTTGTCTTCCAAGACGCTCCACATGATAACTGTGTAAAATTTCTTAGGAATAGAGACTGTGATGTGGTCCTTCATGCTTTGCAATTTTCCATCTTTCCTGTTTGTTTAAAGACTTGACATGATAATGCATGAGTTATTATTTAACTTAACTTTAAGCATAATCGTTTAAATTTATTAAGTCAACGTAAATTGTTTTTTAAGAACCTCACAAAAACGTCCAGCTTAGCTCCACTACTAAATTCAAATATCTTTTTTGTTAGAATTTTTTGGCATCTTATATTAATGCTATGGTAAGAGATATATAACGGGAAAAAAACTAATTTTTGAATCACAAGAAGGTTAATGATTAACAACAGTGGTATAGGTTTTCATTATTTGTAGTCATTTCATGCATAACTTATTCAACTTTTGCCTGTCCTTAAAAAACGTTTCATTAATTAACTAATGATCAGTGTTGTGATGATCGTTAAAGTTACCTCAAAAAACTTTTAAAAAGTAAACCATAACTCGTTTTTTCCTATCTGAAGAAAACTTATCGGCTTTTGATCCCGCTGTATCTTTCAACCCATTACATGTTTAATATTGGGAACATAATATATGCACTATGCAAAAAATCCCAATTGTTCAGATCAAACTTTTATACAACAGTTTTGGCATTTAATCCTATTAGACCTAGAGATTCTTTACATTTTTAAACATCTCAAGACTGGGATTACGAATTGTAGTAAAAACAATTAGTTTCTTCTACAGACATAATGTTGCAATTACATTTAATAAACACATTTGGCTCCGATGACATATTAAAGTTTTACAAGCTTACATTATTTCATAATTTTAAATAATGAACGTTCAAAGTCTAGTATATTCATTTAGAATTAGTAATTAACTATACGTTTATGTATTGACCAGCATTTAAAAAATAATTGGAATGTTGTAAAACCTTCAATCGAATATTTCAAATACAATGTAATGCATAAAAATAATTACTAATTGCGTATTACAAAATGAGTTTATTAGAAGATATTGTATTCAAAGGTCACTACAGGAGGAGGTAGTTGAAAGGACCTTTTAAAGTTTTGAAAATACAACTTAAGATTTGGAATCTTGGGTGATAATAATACAGTGGGGCAAGGATAATATCTAATCCCGATGAATCAAAATAGTTGGACTTTTACATCATAGATTGCAAAATTGGCTTTTCGACTTTTTAGTAAAATTGTCAAAATTACCCTACATCAGATGGGTCCAACTCCATGTATAATTGGAATTATGAAACAGTTAAGTAATCATAAACCAGAACATATGATAAAGCTTGGTCCTTTTGTTATTTTGAAAAGCTCACTACATTTTGTTTTTAGTTCCGAGAGCAAAGAACCAGACCTTACAAACTCAGGAATAGATTTGCACTAAAACAATAAATACCTCACAACCTCAACCTATTTAAAATAGAAAACCATGACACAATGACCAAGATAAGCTTTTGAAAATGCCAATATTTCTTTTTTCGATTACAGGGCAAGGGACAACTCTTTAGCAACTAATAAATAGTTTTGCACGAATAAACTATAATTTTTATAACTATATTTCTTTTTGAAACTGAAAACCGTTTATTAGTGGTATGCCTTACATAGTATTTTTTTCAGAGAAGTTCAATATTTTTTTAACATAAGAGGATAATGGACAAGTCCTTAGAAACTACACAAAAATTTCGTACTAAAAAACTTCAAGTTCCACAACCGAAGAGTATTTAAAACTTAAAACCATGAACTAGTGTTACGCATGGACGCCTTATGTAGTACTTATTTTTAAAACGTAAGTTTACTTTTTTTTAGATAAGAGGGCAAGGGACGACTCCTTAGGAACCAAGAAATAGTTTTGTACGAAAAAACTAAAAGTTCTTACTGAATCCTTTTTAAAACTAAAACCATGACCCAGTGCTAGGCATGTGGCCTTGTGTGGTAATAATATTTTGAAAAAGGTTAATTTATTGTATTTGTAGATCAGAGGGTACACAATGAGTCCTTAGGGACTATGAAACATGTTTGCAATTATAAACTACAATTCTAATAATCCTCGTTTTTTTAAAAAACAACAAACATATGCTAAAGCGGGCCCTTATAGTATTATTTTTTTGAAAAGGTTAATTCATTTTGTTATTAATTCAGAGGGTAAAAAACCAGTCCTAGAAAAGTAAAGAACAATTGAAAAATAAAAAAACTACAACTTTTATATCCCCAATGTATTTAAAACGGAAAATCATGAACAATTGCTTGGCATGGATTTTATGTGTGGTACTTATTTTTTTAAATTTCATTTTTATTAGATCAGAGGGCAAAGGACTACTCATTAAGAACTAAGAAACAAATATGCACTAAAAAACTAAAATTCCCATCACTGCACTCTATTTAAAATAGAAAACCATGACGCAATAGTGGGGATAGCCCTTACTTTTATTACAATATTTTTTCAAAAGGTAAATGCTTTGTTTTAATATGAGAGGGTTACAATAACGTCCTAATGAAGTTAAGAACAATTTCGTACATCAAAACTACAAATCCAATAACACAAGCCTATTTAAAATAAAAAACAAAAACTCATGCTGCAGGGAGGACTTATAAGTTACTTTATTTGAAAACGTCAAGTTGTTTTATTTTTAGATCAGAGGTTACAGGATGATTTGTTAGGGATCATGAAACATGTCTGCATTCATAAAGTAGAATTTTAATAGCCCTAGTGTATTTAAACAAATACAAAAAATATATGCTAAAGAGTGGGCCTTTTTTGTATTATTTTTTTGAAAAGCTCAATTTGTATTTTTATTATTAGGTGAGACGGCTAGGAACCAGTCCTTAAAACTCAAAAACGGTTGAATAACAAAGAAGTACAATTTTAATACCCTGAATCTATTTCAAACTGAAAACCGCCAAGAAGTGCTTGGCATGGATTTTATTTGTGGTAAAATTTTTTTAAATTTAATTTATTATAGGTGAAACCCATCATAAGTTTGCACATGTACGTCTGTCCGTCTGTTGTCTGTCTGTGTCCTCTCTAACTTTCGAAAGGATCAGTTTTTTTGAAATCTGATTTCAGATATGAGTTTAAGAAGTCAAAAGGAAGGTCAAGCTCAATGGGGCAAATCGGACAAGCCCTTCAGGGTCATGACCTGCGTCATTCAAATTAACTATATTACAATTTCAGATATTTCAAAAAAATCAAAAATTATTTAAAAATTTCAGTTTTTTTTTAAAATTTAAAAAAAAAACTCAAAAATTTCAGAAATTTCTAAAAATTAAAAAAAAATTAAAAAATTCAGAAATTTGAAAAAATTTCAAAAAAATTTCAGAAATTTCAGAAATTTCAAAAAATTCCAAAAAAATCAAAAAAATTCAAAATTTACGAAAACTTTAAAAATTAAAAAAACAGAAATTTTAAAATTTAAAGAAATTTCAGATATTCATAAGACAGACAGAACGGAGGGTTTCACCCATCGCTATATGCGGTTTAACGGTTTATTTTATTTTATTTTCCATGAAGTCCACCCATTATAACCTTGTGCATTGCTCGGGGGTCTTTACTCTCATTGTTAAAGCTTGTTTGAACGTATGATTGCAAAAATGAGCATAATCAGGTTCCCAATTTTATTTTATTTACGATAAAGAATAGCCATACAACCCGCATGCATCAGTATTCATTTACAAATGCTTTAGAGCTTATTTAAACCTCTGATTTGCATAATTCAACAAAATTAGTTAAAGCTGTTTATTTTATTTATGTCGTAGTTGAGCCATACAAGCTATATTTTATATACATAACGTTTTTATAAAATTTTTGTTTCTGAGAATGTTAAAGTAAATCAAACTTAAGGGTTTTACAAATAACCCCTAAGGTCCAAAGCAACGTTAGGATGCCAAATTCACCAAATTTTGTTGCCACATTTTATTTTATTTTACACAATTCAGTCATAGCTGTTCGCGATAATGTATAAGTTATAGAGCATGAATATTTCAGAAAGAAACAAAGCCTGGGTGCTTACAACTCATCCTTGGAGCTCAA
Source organism: Isotoma viridis (assembly GCA_034696425.1). NCBI lineage: Eukaryota > Metazoa > Arthropoda > Collembola > Entomobryomorpha > Isotomidae > Isotoma > Isotoma viridis. The sequence continues at coordinate 7,688 of JAQGAA010003470.1, forward strand.
GTTAACGTTATACGGCCAAATTCACTTATTTCAGTAGGTAGAAATTATTTAATTTCCTTTAGAGTCTAGCAATACTACATGAATTCAATATGGACTACAAATATATAATTTTTTCTACTTGACCATTACGTAGTAAAAAAATTAGGAGGTTTCATATCAATTATTAGAACTCCTGTAAACGAGAGATTCCTAAATTGAACCAAAATTTTTTATTTAATTTACCATAACCTGTAGACAAAAAACCCTTGCATTGCATTTGTATAATTTTTTAAGCATGGATATTTCAAAAACAGAAAGTCTAGGGGCTTAAAGCCAATGCTTACAGCTCATGACAACGTGTAATTGGTAAATTGAAGAAAAAAAGTATGCACAATCTTTTTAAGTTTTAAATACGACATAGGCCCCTCCATATACATTATTTGGTTAATTTTTTCTAAATAAATTTTTTAGATTCAAACAACGTCAGAGGGCATAAATTTAGTCACTTTCGTCTAAAGAAACATCTGATTGCATAATTCAACAATAAATCTTTGCACATTGCATTTAATTCATCATAGAGTATATAAGTTCAGAGTAAAACAAGTTCTGAGGGCTTGCAATCGTTCTTTACAGCGCATGCAAACATTAAATTGCTAAATTTACCAAAACCCTTGGGGATATTTTATTTATTTTATCATAAAGTATAGCCATAAAAATCATATGCATTACATTTGTATGTTACTTTTCCATTTGTTCTTTACTAGGGAAGACAAACTAGGGGGATTCGCAACTTATCCCTACAGCTAAATATAAGCGTTTGTTGTCATAGCCACCTATTTAAATTGAAACTAATTATTTGATTGACCATAGAGTGTAGACATCCAATCCAAATACCATATGGGGGCATTTGTACACATTTCATACAACAATGCTGGAAATTTACGTATTTAAGTTTTCATATTATATTCGATCATTCTGTTACTAGACAAATTATATGATCGTTCACCTAGCAATTTTCTAAACAAAGGTGTAGTCAATTTATTAAACTCTACTGCTGACTATTTAAAGCTTTAAAGATAGATAATGTTTTTAATGTTTTACAAATAAGCAAAAGATTTGATTCAGGTTACGTTGGACAGTAAGAGTGTGATGTGTGATTGATTTAAAACTTGAGTTGTATGTAGAAATTAAAAAATTATAACTAAATTCATTTTAAGTCGCAAAGAAACATAATTAGATTCAGCGTGACAACGAGGTAAAAAAACATACCCAATTATCCTATGGGTATCTCCAAACAACCGCCCTTGTAAACATAGCCCCGTTTTTTTACAACAGTTAAAAATTTTGGTAAAATCAAAAGTTTAAATACATGACCCCAATTAATTTTTTCTGCTACCCTTTCACATATTTAACCTTATAATTCAAAAATATTCATTGCAGCTTGCTTTCAACCTCAAAAGTGTGCAATCCATTTCATATAAATGTAAAAAACTCACTTGTGAACAACTGAACTATCCAAAATCAAATACACTCAAGAAGCTTGAATGAGCATTTTTTTGTAACTTGTTTTGATCCAGAATTAACTATTTATGGCAATTGGTGACACAATATTAACAACAAACAGTTATTTAATGCCTAAATGCACAACTATGTAGTTACATTTTCCTATCTTATTCGCAGTATTTGGGATTTAAAATGGCAGCTTTGTCATCGCCACAACATGGAATACAAGTTGAGCCTCCAGGACATACCCAGTACCTATGGTTATGCTTGGAATGTACTGCGGACACATTAAGCTAAACATTGTAATGTTTTTCATTTGGAAATAAAAATACCCAATTTAAGACACGACTTATTTGGTAGACATATCGAGTGAATCAGGATGAAATTATAATCTGTACCAAAATATTCATATTCTTTGCATATTAAGTCAAAGAATTAATTATCATTACATTAATTTAAATAATGGTTTACTTTACTTCATTTTCAATGTAACAAGTATTATGTTATAAATTGTTTGTGACAAAAACGATTATACATTAGAACATCCGTGTTTCATTCGAAAATCATATAAAGATTAAAATAGATAGTTAATTAAAGATGGTTCGCGCACTATTTTGTTATATTACTTGAGATGAATGCCAATACTTAAGATATTGAGAATGTTATGATAAAACATAAATAAGTCACCTCTTTTTCCTATCTACCATCCTGCTTGTTCTACTTAAATCAAAATATGCAAAATTCTAATTCCCATAAACTTTCATTTTATCAGTACATTCAAATTTTTTAAATCTAAACTATGCAAACATTTTTTATCGTCTTACTTTGAGTTACTCTGCTGATATCTCTTCTAATTTTAGTTTCTACTACGACTAGACATACAATACATTTCATATGTTGAATTAGAATCTTTTAATTATTTTAAATACTAGTCAACATGTCAGACTTAAATCAACAATTAATTAATAGATTTAAAGATGAGGCAGTTGAACATGACAATGACGGAAGTGCTTTTTGCATCCCACAGTCTCCACCCATACATTCTTCTGAAATAAGTGACGAAGGAAATAAACAAACACATCATAGTTGGACAAGTTGCTCCAATTACTTTTCGTCCTGTGTTCAAAAATGGGAAAATAAAAACACGACAAACTCATGGAAATTGCAAATGGAATGCACTGAGGATTCTCCATCAAGTTTTGGTGAATGGAAACTTACTCTTCCTGATGATGTTATCAATACGCTGCAACTGTACAACAATCTTTCCGATCCTGAACCAGAAGATTTGGATAAGATTTTGGAAACAAACAAAAGCATTAAAGAGTTTTATGGAGGAATTCTTTTGTCAGCCCTACATTCAATTTGTCAGGAGGAAGAGTCAAAAGAACAAGCACCAAGAATGATTAACCCTAGCATTATACTTGTGAAATTACCAACAAGAATCGCTGGTACGATTGACATTTTTATAATGATTCTTTATAAATTAAAAAAATAAACTTTAAACTTTAGAATATTGCAAGCGTGGATATCAAGGACCACCTTTGTGTATAGTACACTTGGAAATGGGTAAAGCTAAACGTGGATCAACAGATTCATTTGAATCTCAAGAATCAAAAAAACCCCGTTTGAGTTTGACGCAGTATGCTGAGCAATTTGTAC
>JAQGAA010003471.1:0-10828 GCA_034696425.1 Isotoma viridis
AACTGTTTAGGGTTACATTATACATTTGCTACTTCATACAACGCAGATTCTAATTTCATTTAGAATGCAAAAATGATTACGCGTTTGTGATATTATATTTATATGAGTTTTGGTATGGTAAAGAAATAATATAACATTCAATTATAACAATCATGACAGTTTAACAAAATGGAATACCAAAATATTAATTATACAGTCAAAACTCAAATAAAATTATTCATTTGAATCTGCTGGAGGAGGATCAACACCTAAATACGTCCACATAGAAAACTTGGATGGCACCCTACGGAAAACCTTCATGAATTTATCTCCTTTATTTCTTGTCACTTTCTTGCCTTCTTCAGTACTGTCTAAAATTTTTTCTGCCACAATGTCATCTTTCTGTTGAATAATCAAATAAGAATAAAAACTCAGTAAGTATTTAGGCTGGCTTGCAATTAAGAACTAATAATCTGGTTGTATCATAGCTATAATACACCATGCATAACTAACTTCAATAAATTAAGACGTAGCAAAAATCCAAAATAAAGCATATAATATAAGTATTACCAACTCCTCGTCTGACAAAGGTTCAAATAAAGGATGCTCAGAGAAATGTTGCACCATCCATTCATGTAGATCCTTTACATCCGTCACAGTGTACACAAGACCCTGCAGAATAATTAAATGTTATTTCAGTAAATTTCCAGGATTACACTTTAAATTCTATTGTTAAATCAAAACTTACTCCTTCAGCTAAAACGAAAGCGTATTCCGCTAGTAAAGTCTGACTAATAATTCTCCACTTGTGTTTTGACTTCTTAAAATGTGGATCCGGATACAAGAAAAACATTTTAGTTAACTGAAATATTTCAAAACCAAAATTACTTCAATTAAAATAATTCGCAGTCACAAAAATACTATAAAAATCTTTTTAAATACAGACTATAATAAATGCATGAAATCAGGCTCACCTGCCCTTTACGGAAAAAGTTGGGAAGGTACTTCATAGCATTACTTCGAATGCATGCAACATTTTGATAACTTCCTGGATGAAGTCCTCTCAACGCTTTGATACGTTCTTGAACGTACTGAGACACTTTCACCCGGATTTCCATCCCAAGCATTAGTTTATCCGGAAATAATGGAGACAATTCAACTATAAAACCCAAAAAAACACTTTCGTCAAATAACCAATAGTCACACTCACAAATTAGTTATCCTTACTTAATTTTAAACTGTAGATTTTAATATCAAATTTCAAACCTAATAAGCCTCCATATCCACAACCAACATCGAGAAAGTCAACTTTGCTAGACGAAGCTTCGCTATTATCATCATTACTTCCAAAAAAAGTTGGGTAATATTTACTCCAATCCATCTCATCAGGCGAAAGTGGGCTAAAAGCATATTTATTAAATATTTTACACATTACACATTACAATTACAACTTCATTAAACATTCAATTTAGGATAAGTTGGGAGTTGGGACTATTTAGCATACTGGATTATTTTCATCTCTAAAAAAATACAATTTTGGAGTTTTAAAGAAAAGTGTACTTACTAGTCGAAAATGTGGTCACATATTGGATTGGAATGTGCTCGCTGACGGTAATACCGTTTTTGAGGAAGTCTTATCGGCAAAGCTGTTTCACTTTCTTTGTCTTTAGGCTTATCTTCCATTTTGGGCTTATCATCTGCTTCCGTTTCCATTTTAATTTCCACTTTTAATTGGACAACCCAATCCACAATATTTGAATATGTTTCTCTCGGATGCCAAATAATTTCAGAAAATATGCAAAAATGTGAAATGAAAAATTCGATTTACATTTCACATTAGAATTCTCCAAAAAAAAACCCTTCTGCACGACACACTAGAATAATAATTCCTCCCGGCACATCAAGCGAAGAAAGATGAGCTCTATGAGTCGAGTTCATTGTGAGATTGATATAAGGTCTGGATCTAATTTTAAGAAATAATTGAAACAGACATACTAATGATGAATTGTTAAAATAAATTCGTCTTTTACAATATCCCGGAACTGATTTTGTAGAATTTTCGGATATTAAATAAACTGTGTGGGTCTTCCAATTTTATTAAAATTCATAATGTTAATAAACGGCCATCCTTTAGGTCCTGGAATATATGTCTCTCGATACTTGTTGGTGTTTTGTCAAAATTCAATTAATTATAATTCTGATGTATATACCTCAATGATTATTATAACATAAGGCAAGAAAAACAATTTTGAGGCAACAATTCCTTGAAAGATATATTGAACCAGACGTTTTAGTAAGTTCTGCTGTATTTTAATAAGCTAAAGCTAAAAGGCTTTAAATTTTCATGTTATTGGCTTTTACTTTCATTTTCATTGTTCCGAACTGAATATTATGGTAAAATGCCTTCTTAAACTTTACAAAAGTAACAAATGATCTGAGTAAAAATGAAATATTAGTTCATCTTGATACTATTTTTGAGCTTATATGATTGCATTAGCTGCACGAGTAGGGTGTACTAAAAACTAGGGTTTGAATTGACTAAACTTATTGCGTTAGATTAGTGTTATTATGTTATGTTATTAATGTCAATTTCAATGTCACACTCTTCGTTATATGAGATGCATTTGTTTGACAGTCTGACTTCATTACATAGATTCGTAGGAGGAACTAAAGAGACAAGCGATTATCTCCATTAACACTTAAGATGATTTAAAACAAGCATTAATAGTTGGATTGCCTTTTTGCCTTGACAAACTTGTTAATACTTACAATTAGACTATGCGTTAATGCTGAATTCAAATCAATAATAAATATGCACACATTCTTCGATGCAAAACTTGTCTTTACACCCTTGCAATATTGCAATATCTGTTAGCAAATTAATTTTGTATTAAGGTACTTTTCAGTTACATGCTTCTCTATTATTGTAGATTGTAGCATTTGCCCTAGTTGAACTATTAACTGATCATGCATATTTTAAGCTTGTAGAGATTGGTTAGTTGATTTAGCATTTGCATCGCTAGGTGATTATTCAGATATTTTTAATATCGTAATTTCGCAATACTTGGAGTATTCTGAACATGTATATTGAATAGAAAGGTCAGGTTTTGGTATTAATCTAGTTTTTTATTAATACAAGTGAAGCTTTATGGCTGGTCCAGAGTCTAGTAGAATTAAGGTTTTTTCTTAAATGAAACCGTGATGTGATTAAATTAATCCAATGCTCAAAACCTCAAGTGAAAACTTTAAAAACTTCTGTACAGTGAAGTCTTTGTTCTAAAAGTGATTGGGTAACGTTTCAACTTGCTGTGATGGTTATTTTTATCAGAATGCATGGAGATAAATGTAATAGGCTTACTTTTGATGTTTATGAGGTTCGGATAAAATTGAACTGAGTCAAATATAATCCTGTTTGTAGTTTTGAAATTAATGATTACGAATTATGTCATCTACAATGATAAATGAGTGTACTTTATTTAATGTCATCTTTTCCGTTCTAGTGGAATAGAACTGACAAAAATTTATCTCCCTATTTATTCAGATCTTTAAAATATGAAATGAAAATGATTACACATACTAACGGGCTTTCAAAAATAACCGGATCATTTATCAACATCTTCGAATAAAATTTGCAAGCATTGGATGGCAAAATTAATTAGATCAGTATGGAATAATTTAATAAGCAGCAAAAACAGATTTACGAGAAATTTTAGGATAAATAAATTGCATTAACATTATAAATTTCATTACAAATAAGTATTTATTTCCTATGATCCCAATCAAAAGGTCGTTTAAACATCTTCCAAACACATTTTCATCATGCATAACATATATAAATGTTTTTAAAAAGACACTGTACAAATATGTATTTACAAAATTCTTGATAAACTCATTAAAAATGTGTACCAAAACAAAAGCATGAAATTTTAGATGCGTAACTTAATATGACATCAACTGTGTTGTCCAACCGACGAGTTGGCCTGACCTAACTCTGCATGGCTTAAAATAAAACATGAGCCAAACTGATTTTATTCCAGCTCATGTGCTCCTAACTTAATTCAATAAAAACCTTCTACTTTAAAAATGAATAAAAAATTGTACCATTGAGATAAAAATGTTACAAGTAATTCCAATTGCAAGCTCCTGTAGCACGTTGCATTCTTACATAAAATAAAACTCCGTAGTAAAATCAGTAAATTAAAAAAATTATTACATTTAAAATTAAACAATGTTTGTCAACTCCTGTTTACAAAGCATTCTTAGTTCTCTTTTCCAGCCTTATATTCATGTTTCCAACCGGAAACATTACAACCTTTAGTGATTTCTCTACTTCATCACTTTCCACTTTAAAATTTTGCACAACCTGAAATTCATAATGAACACAAATTAAACAAAACAACAAATTAAGTTTTAAAAATACGTCAAATAAGACCAATTTTTCTTACCGATGCGATAAGTAAGCGGAGCATCGTAGAAACTAGGGTTCTACCGACACAAGCTCTTTTTCCTATTCCCCAAGGATGATAAGCTTCTTCGTCTAGTACTCCATTCAAACGACTCCCATCTTCTGATTTGAGCCATCGTTCTGGCCAAAATTTATTTGGTGTAGGAAAATACTTTGAATCAAATTGTGAGACAATTGTTGAAAGTACTACAAGTGACTACAATAAAATTAATTTTTTAAATTTAACTTCTCAATTGTTACAATATAATTTACTTTAAAAACTGAAGAAATATCACTGTGATGATGTACCTCTTTCTCAATATTATATCCCCCAATAGTCATGTTTTCTTGAGCCATTCTTCCAGTAAATGGAGCAGTTGGATACATTCTCATAAGCTCCTTCTGAGTTGCAGCTACCAAAGGCATATTGTCCAAATGTCTAAAACTGACAAGTTCATCTGATGGGCAGACGGAACTCACTTCTTCATATAGTCTTGCCTGAACATCAGGATTCCGTCCCAAAGCGTAGATAGCCCACATCATTTGTAAACTTGTCTGAAAGTCAGAATGTTTTTTAAGTTAGGTAATTACCTGTGCAATTTATTGAACATCTTATCCTGTTTAATTTTGAAATTTCATTACAGCAGGGACGTCAATTGAAAAGTCCGTACAGTGTGACCTCATTTCATCGTCAGATGCATGACAAACATTTTCCATTCTATGAAGCAATCCGAATTCATTTAGAGAACCTCCATGTCTAGCTGATCTCATCGCAGCTAAGGCAAAATCAGTGCATTTGTGTCCTGTAATAAAAATGTACGTCATGAGTAGAATGGCATTTTGCATTAAAATGTTTAGAATAAACTAGTCACTGTCCAATGTTCCTTCAATTGAAAAAAATTCTCCTTTTAACGAAAGTTTACTAGTGGAAATCTAGAATTTCCATACAACCTGATAGTTACTATTTGTTTATACATAACTTACCGATACTGAGGTTTAGAAGGGTAAGTTCTTCCCAACGCTTCCACATGTGAAGTCCCAATGCTCGAGCTAGTTTAGGTGGAAAATTATACAGTTGCATATTTAGATCACTAATTTCAATGGAGATTTTTGCCAACGTCTCAAAATCACTTCCAGCTTGCGTTAAATATTTTTCGTATTCACTTCCAAAAATCAGATGAAACATCCCTAGTAATTTATAAGGCAACAACAAAGTTAACAATAGCATGCTAAGAGAATCAATTGCATACTAATTATATTCAAACCTATAATCAGTATGTGTAATAAATATTAATTCATGAAGAGCTATAATAAAGCATAAATAATAATCTTAAAGCAAACCTTTCAAAAAATGTACATAGCATTCAAGCTCAAAGTCCTTAATTTCGCCAGTCCATTTCCTAAGAGCATCAGCAACACAGTTTTCGTATGTTTCGAAAATATGTTCTAAGAATCCAGTTTCTTTAAGTAGCAAATTGGTAATCATGCTTCTTCCATGGAACCACTCTTCTCCATCACTGTATCAATTAAAACATTTTGTAATCGAATTAAATTTTACATAGGGATTATTGAATAGAAAGGTAAAAACTATTTAAATCAATCTTTCGAGTAATTCATTTAAAATGCTTAAATTACCGAAAGAAAAGTCCTTGCTTAATTTCTTTATGAGTTGCTTTGAACAAGGTGGTAAAGGATTGCGTAAAAGATCTAGGAAATCTTCCCTCTTGTCTTATAACTTCTTTGTAGTATTTTGGATTTGAGATAAACACATGAGTAACTGGTCCAAGCTTTGTTCTATTATTTTACAAATGTTTTATTCAGAATTTATTCAACATAATATGAGATACTGACTATTAAACTTCATTGCATATTTGATTAAAAAGAAATTAATTCTTACTTTACAATATCTCCAAACTGATTGTGTAGATTTTCGGCATATTGAATAAATCCTTTGGGTCCCCCCATTTTATTAAAATTCATAATGTCCCCAATAAAGGGCCATCCATTAGGTCCTGGAATCTCTTTAAAAGGCTTTAATGAATCTGTCCCTCGATTCCTGTTGGTGGTATTGTCTCGAGCTGGTTTAAGTAGCTTATAAAACTTCACTATGAGGTAAGTGAATGGTTGAAAGATGAACTGAATCAGATATAATACGGGGCTTAATAAATTTTGGATTTTCTGCACGAAGCCAAAATTCTTTGTTGGCGTTGGTAAAGCTTCCATTTTCCTGACTCTTCTCATTGTACTGGCTTAGCGTGTCGTGTCTTTGAAAAATAAGTTTAGAATTTCCTAATTGTATAGCGATAATTAACGTGGATCAGTTAATTTCAAGTGTTTTAACAATCAAAGAGGTAGCCAGAGTCTGAGCACAACCAAGCTAGCTTTCGTACTGTAAGATAAATGATTTTCAACGAAATTTTCGAATGAAGTAAAATCGAGAACCAGCCAACGTAGTGGTTTTGTACAACCAACGAACGGATGTAGTTAATTCAACTCAAGACCTTTCGAACTAACAATAAGGATGTTTCATGAAATACACTACAATAATGTATTTATCGTATTGTGATGCAAATAACATTTTGAAATAGCTTTGACCTGGGTAGCGTTTTTAGCTCCAGTATCCAGCACAACTTTTTTTTTAAATAAACGAGAAATTTACATGACATTTAAAAGAATATTTGAAGATAGATAAACTATTGTACGTGATCTAACTTTTATCTCTTTGTGAGGATTGTCTCTCGTATTATCATCTTTGGAATAGCTGCTATTGATGTTTTATGCTAATGATAAATGAAAAAATTACACTTTACACTTACTCCAAACACTTCCAGTTCACTAAATGAAGTTTAGTATATTATGCTGATTGGTTTTGAAGATTAAAATGTTTTACTGACTATCTTGTTTGATATCCTTTTATCTATTCCATACTGATATCAAGCAAAACCTTGTTCTTTTTCCTTTGCTGGATGTCAAGTTTAAATCGAATTTAAATATTTTCAAATTTCTTAAAGCAGTAAGATATTTTAATTACTTCATTTGAATGGTGACAGTTCACAACTGAAAGGCAGCAGCCGTCTCCCTCATTTAATGTGCCTAACTCTGAGGTTACTTTCTCATAGCTTATCAACAGTTGCACTTGATTTCAGTATTTGAAATCTATATTAAAATTGCAACCAAACAAAATCTGTTTTTTTTAAACCATTTATGTATCTGTTTAGTTAATTGTTGTAATGCTAAACAACAACAAAATTTGGACAATAGACAACCTGGCTTCCAGCTACAGACAGACAACAAGGTATTATCGTGTAAAAGAGAAATTTACAAGTTATGCATCTCATAGATTCAGTCTGGCCATACGTACCTTATAATAATATATTAATGATATTACACTCAAGAAAATTATTTTGCAATGGAAAAGGAATCATAAAAGAAAAGGATAAGAAAGTAGAAATGTAACATTCATCTCCGTATCATATTCCATATTCCAGTTCAGATATTAAAGCTTAGAAATTTATGATTGCTATGTCGTTAAATCCTCGTATAATATTGCATTTTATCAAAAACAAGATTCTCTTATAGGCGTATAGGGGGTATTCGTACGCTTTTTGTTAGTTTGACGGCCTGACAGTCACTGGGTATGTGTAGGGTACTAAAAGAGATAGATGGACAGGCAATTGTCGCTATTAACACCCGACATGCTTTAAAATGAGCATTAATAGCTGGATTGCCTTGATAAAGCTTAAACTACTTGGATAACAGGTTAATACAGTACATGAGTTATGAGTTAATATCATAATTGTTCATGTTCATTCATTTAATGTGTATTAGATTTTAGTACTCACTCCTGAAAAACTTAACCTTGTGGAGAAAAACAATTAAAGCATAATTTCTCTGGCTTCGAATAGCGTTTTACAATTTAAAGAGGGTTTTGCTGTTTAAGAGGGGGGGGGGGGTCGGAAGTAGATCGATTTTAAATCTGACCCTGTGGCTGAATTTGAACTTGTAGGTGACAATTTACAATTTCAGCATATAAAATGTTAAATCATTTTTTAACTCTTTTGATTGGTGTATTGGTTATTAGTCTTATTAGTTTTGGAAGGCAAATTTTGGAGCTTTAGAATGCAGCTGAGTCCAAGAGACAACATTTTCACCCTTGCTTGGCCTTCATTGGATGAATACAAAATTTTGTTTTCTGATATCTCAGAAAATCTATGAAAAAACTCCAAATCATTTTCATCATATCATATGCTTTGTTTGCAACAAACTTGATTGAGTAACATTTAATAAAGCAGGGAATTATCTTAGCATTCTCATAAAACTGTGCCTACAACCTACGGGTTATCTATGTTCTGGTAACCGAACTTTTTAGAAAACTTATTCAAGTTCAAGGTTTATTAAAATATATAACATTTTTAGAATATAGCTAATGGTTTTCGTTTCAAAATCTTAAGATTTCTACTTTAGCCTGTTGCATTACAAGTTGAATGACAATGAGAGTTTACCAAGAAGATTTGTTACATAATGTTAAAAATAATCCTATTGAAAAACGCATTGGGCAAGTTATCAGACAGTGCGGGTATTAGACGAGAGTGCCAGGGTGTGTCTTTTTTCTGTTCTAGTAGGAGAAAGGCATGACATGTTCGTGATATACCAAATTAAAATGATAAGCATTTCATTTATAAATGAGCGATTGTGCGACACAATACTAGCCGAGTTACACATTTATTAACTCTTGATAAATTGTACACTATTGATCGTGATCCTGGCGATAATAATAAGATAAATTATTTATCTAAATCTTATATTATACATTATTTATAAATCTTTCATATTTGTTACAAAACACAATCTGTAAAATAGAAGTTCATACTTTAAGGTTTAACTATGTATGCATAATTAATTATTTACTTATTTTGAAATCCTTGGTCGAGTTTCACAAGTACTGAACAATAATAGTGAAACATCTTTCTTATTTATTAGTAATCTCAAGCTTTAGACTTGATGTGTCATTGGATATAAGATAAAACATCCAATAAATTACATTATCTGCCCTTAACATTCATGGTAAACTTAAAGAGATAAATATAATTTTTCTCAAGAGATTATTTCGAACATTGAACTTGATATTACTTTTTACTCTGCAATCGAGGACAAATATTCAAGAATGTGTGTAATTCGCTCAGAAGATAATGTCTTAAAAAATGATGATTTAACAAACATAAAGTCATTTGCCCACCAGAGTGGATGCTTAATATCAATAAGTGAGAAGTAACCTTTGCTCTGCATGAACTTTCGCATTGCTTGTTTTCCCTCTGGGTCATGGATATACTCAACGGCTAGAACTCGAATGTCTAATTTATCAAATGGGATTGTTTTCAAAATCTTAAGTTCAGCTCCTTCCACATCCAAGCTAAAGAAGTCGATTTGGGTTCTATTTAGAGCCAGCATAAACGACTCAAATGCAAAGCACTGAATAGCTTGTGGCATGACATTAGACCTTTTCTTACTTTTGGCTGTTGAAAAGCGACCAATGTCATCTGATTGTTCAAATCCAACCTGGTATGTAAACGAGCTTTTTTAAATTAAAATACTTAACAGAATCTATTTTGATGCAGCTTTTGTAACGTTAACTTACAACAGTAGGATATGGCTTGATACTAAGACACGCGTTAGAAATCCATGATTTCCGATTTTTTGTTTGCACTTCTTGAAAATTTACGGGACTAGCCTCAATCAAAAGACCATTCCAATTTAGACTTCGTTCAAGGTACAAAGTATTTGATCTAGTTTCTCCATCCCAAGCTCCACATTCGACGAAGAATCCTTTCATCTCATCCTTATGTCCTTCAAAGATTTTTCTAACAAGTTGAGATTGGCCCACAGAAGGATCTCTATCTGCAACTGCATCGTCTTTTAAATTATAAGGGACATTTCGTGGGGACGGGGGAAACAGATAGTTTTCCTTCAATACTTGAATCACATCTGGATCGGTTGGAATGACAGTTTCTTCGTTTAGCCAGTTAAATTTTGCATTGTTAAACTCTCCAATATCATTTCCTGAGGATGGTTCATCGTTTAACTCCATGTCATACCCAGTTGCTTCATTCTCATTTTGATTTACAAGACTAGAAAAGTCCACTTTTCTCAGATTCCACACAGCAGCCACAAATGTCACAGACATGAATGCTAGAATTATGGTGCTGATAGGGAATCTACTTTGGCCTACTTTGAGCATTCTGATTCGATAGCCCTGATCCCTGATACTGTAAAATTAATATTATCATTAAATAGCAATTCTAATTATTTTTCTCAAGTGCTAAAAAATGATGATGCTTAATATCAATAAGTGAGAAGTAACCTTTGCTCTGCATGAACTTTCGCATTGCTTGTTTTCCCTCTGGGTCA
>JAQGAA010003472.1:0-10827 GCA_034696425.1 Isotoma viridis
TTAATTGTTAATATAAAATCATTCCAAGTATAGAACCTTTTAAATATTTAAGTTGATTATTTTTGAATTTTAAATTTTAATACCTATAGATACTTTGCAAATGCTTACTTATTTACCACAAATTGAAATGGTTGGAGCAAGACTTGTTTGCAAACATTGGAGAGATACGATTGATGAACATTGCACGATGAAAGTTAAAATTTTTGAAAATGATCCCTTTGTGATCCGAAAGTTCCAACTGAGGATAAAGGAATGCAAAATAAATTGGTTGCCTGAGGATTTAATCAACATTAAGTTTTCTTATCCACAATCCATAAGATTAATTAAATTCGGGATAAGTGTACATGTAGAAAACGTAAGGGGTTTACTAAATCAAGCAAAACCTTATGTGGAAGTAGTGAAACTTCAAAGTAGTTTTTTTAAAGGAAATATTTTATGCCCACCTTTTGTCTTTCCGAATTTACGGGAACTAAAAATCAAAAAGAATTTAATTTGGAGTCTGACACCTCCACCTTTACACTTTGATATTTTATTTTATCATCGTATGCCATTCCTTAAAGTCTTGCATTTTGAAATTAGTTCAAGTGATGAGTTACATCTTGTGGATGAAACGCACGCAGAATTTTTTAATTTCCTTGCAATTCATCAAAAGACTATAAAGGATTTAAAAGTAGATATCCAGTTGCAAATGGACGACTATGAGTATGATGATGATAATGATGAGTATGTAGAATCATTACAAGTTTTAACTCCATTTAAATTACCAGATCAAGTGAAAAGTCTTATTTACAATGGAACACTACAACTAGAACGATTTGAACTAAGTCTTTCATCAAGATACATTCCTGCTTGGGTTCCAGTAACAAAACGTCAAAAGAATTTAATTGAATTAATTGTTAATGATGTGGAAGAGGCAGGTTTACCATCTCAGATAATTTTTCAAATGATTAAGCCAAATTTTGCTACTCTTCGTAAGATACAACTCTGGGAGATTTTGTCACTTAGTTCTGACGGAAGAAGTTGGGTTCCATTTGATTGTAGTGGGTTTCGGGATGTTGTAAATTTAACTGAATTAACACTGTGTCGAAATAATATATTGTGTAATGATTCTACTCCGAAGCCAAATGCAAATGAAGGTGTGGGAATAATTAATCTTGGAGAAATACCACTGGAATCTTTGAAAAAGTTGAGTATCTCTTACTTTGTTTGTGATTCTGGAGAGTTGCAAACCCTTGTGGGGAATGCGATGCTTTTGCAAGACATTTTTTTGTGGAATATTCAAGCCCCGTTGACTAGTCGGAGGTTTGCCTGTACAGGAATCCAAGGAGGAACTATTCAGAGTTTTATGGAAAAACCTAATGTGAAACGGATTAGTGTGAAAAATTCTATAAACTATTCGAGTGAAGATGAAAATAATAAATTAATTGCGGTTCAACTTTTGTACCCTCCGGGGAATCTGAACCGTGACGAAGAGTTTGGATCTTTTGACCGTTTTTATTAATGAATAAAAATCAGTTTAATCAAGTTTTCGTACAACTTAGAAATTATCTAAGAATTGCCGATCAAATCGTATATTATTGTAATTTATTAAAATACATTGGAGTTGAACTTGAATCAGGTTACTTCTCTATGAGTATTTAATTTGAAGAGATTTCTGCAATAGAATTTAATCGTAAAATGTAACTTTATCTTATATTAAATCGAGTTTATTTTAAATGTTTGTGACAATTTGCTGAATGAATTTGGAATTGTTAAGTTTTATTAATTTAAACTTTTCTATTATGATAAAAATAAACCATTTTTGATGCAATGTTTGATTTCTCTTGTGATAATTATCTTTGAAAATGTCAGCTTTATAAAGGAACTTGTGCACAACTCAAACAAAGGAATATTAAAATTGTGATAGGTCAAGGTTTTGATTAGAAGGCAAAGAAAGGAAGTTTACACAGGAGTTATTTGCATTATTGAATTCAAACGAGAATATACGAGATGATAATATGATGCATAATATTATTGACAATGGTGAAACTTGATACTTGAAATAACGAATCCTTCTATCTCTTATAACTATTTTTATGGGTTGGAGTTGTTTAAAAGTTGGCGAACTGAACTATAGCATTTATTCCTTGGCTAATTCTTCCAAGTCTAGAGAGAAAAATGTAATTAGAGTATTAATTACTCTTGAGATCTTTTTCAATCAAACCCGGAAGACTTTATTGCAGACTTTAAAACAAAAGTATGATGACTAATAGTTTTAAATGATGTGTTTTTATGCTAATACTCTAATCAGTTTTAATGGCTCGGTTCAATATATTCACATTAGTAGCAGCTGGAGACAAAAGAACAACAAAAGTAGCTTTCTTCTCTTTAATAGGCGTAATAATAATTAGCATAGAAAATTATATCTAAAATTCCTTTTAAATTATGTCATTCTTTTTTTTGAGTATCATTACCCATTGATTAATATAACAATGTAGATATTATTTCAAACAATAATTTTATTAACTTCTTACTTTTTAATGTAATAAAAACTGAAAAAAATACTTAATTTTAAATTTGTATTGAATATAAACTCTCTCCCTGAATCAGTTTAAAGTGTTTGCTAATAATTTACTCGGTTTTTTTTAAAATTCGTTTCTGTTTCAAGTTCAACCTTTACTAATTGTAAGTATTTTAAAATTTAAATTTGACTTTAGCAAACCAAAAATTACAATTTTTTTAAATATCAGACATACATATTTTTTCGAATTTTATGTATAAATTTTTGTTAAAAAATTCATTTTTTGAACTGCACTGAAAAAATAGTAGATAAATAAATAAATTAAAAAATGATAATCTTTAATATGTTTCTACTTTCAATTTTTTAGCATGGATAAAATGGAGATTCAAACCGAGTCTGATAATTTTACAATGCCAGGGGATTCGGACGAGAATGAAATGCAAAATTCTAATAATCCTCTACCCCCTGAGGTAACTTATAATTTATTGAACTATTAAAAATGATTTCTCATAAATGCAATGCAACTGACAAATATTACCCTTTTGGATAAAGTTATAGAAGAAATTGCAGTATGCACGGATCCAAAAATCTTTCCATATTTTAATTTAATTAGTTCTTGTGTTTCTTTTTAATTTTAATAGATTCTCGGGAAAATACTTGCTCACTTACCGCAGAAGGAATTGGTTGGAAATCGGAGTGTTAGCAGATTTTGGAGAGACACTATTGATGAACATTGCACAATGAAGGTGAAATTTAAGAAATATGATGGATTTTTGGATAGAAAGTTACAACTGAGAATAAGGGAATGCGAAGTGCTTTGGTTAAAGGACAGAGTGGATTATGAGTTTTTTGGAAAACCCGAAATGCCCGAGGATGCAGTCCATGACTTTTCTTATCCACAAACCATAAGATCAATTACATTTTCCAAGGGAATTACTCCGAGACATGTGCATCGTTTCTTAGCTCAAGCTAAACCTTATCTTCACTTTTTGGAAATTGACTCTAATTATTTCAAACTGACCGCAAATAATGAAGTGAATAACATTTTCCCTGAACCTTTTGTATTTCCTCTGATTCAGGAACTTCGGATCAAACAGATTCGGGATCGGAATTGGTCTTCTGGGCCTTTAAACTTGGATATTTTGTTTGCTCATAGAATGCCAATGCTTAAAACGATATGTTTTGATTTTCATGTTACGAACAATATTTACAAAGAATTTTTCAAGTTTCTGGCAGTTAATTGTCAAAGCATTAAACGGTTGGATATTGATATCCAGTATGTACCAACGAATGCTTGGGAGAAGCTACCGGATTTTTCAATCGAATTACTGAATCAAGTAAAAAGTCTTCTTTCAAGATGCAATTTCAAGTTGCAACTGGAATACTTACATTTAACTCTGTCTTCAAAATACGGATATGCTTGGACTGAAATAATTAAGAGACAGAAGAATTTAATTGATATAAATGTAAGAGATGCCCAACTTTGTGGTGGAATTCCATCTTTTATGATTCTTCCAGGAGTTGAATCTAGCTTTGCCACTTTGAGGAAAGTTTGTCTCAGGGACATTTTGTCAGTTGGATATGATGGAATTACTTGGATTCCATTTGATTGTAGTGTTTTTCGGAATGCAGTCAATTTAACAGAATTAGAGTTATACAGGGACCGAAATTACCGTGTTGCTATTCCTCAACCGGGTGAGAATGAAGGTGTGGAAATAATTAATCTTGGAGAAATACCTGTGGCTAATTTGAAAAAGCTGGTAATCTATTACTTTTTTTGTGATTCGGGAGATTTGCAAAATCTTGTGGATAATGCGAGCCTCTTGGAATGTCTTGTTTTGCATGACACACAAGCCCCGGTTGACAATCCAATGTTTGCTACTACAGGAGTTCATGGAGGAATTATTTACAGCTTTTTGGAGAAACTTAACAAGAACTCTATTAAAGTTTATTTGATAAATTATTCGAATGAGGAAGAAAATGAAAAGTTGGATAGAATTAGACTTTATTTGTACCGAAGCCCGTATGATGAACCTGTTGCAAGGTTGAATGCGTTTAGCCGGGATTTTCTTTAATTAAGTTGTAGCTGGTTCTGGGTAAAATTATGGTAAAATTTTAAATTAAGGAATTAGTTGATCTTTAGATATTTTAGTATTATAAAATGTTTGATTTGTACAATATACTTCACTAATTATTTGTTTATCTAACATTTTATATTTACTTATGTAATAATTGTACATTACTTATATTAAGGGAAATTACATGTGTTTTACTTTAAATTAAAGTAATTACTAGTGAAGTAACGGATGTTTCTTTTCACAATCATAATTAATACTTGTTACGTAAGAGTAAAAATTTAAAATAAAATAAAAGCATGGAAAATTTTTAACTTTTCTTTGTGCAAAAGCATCAAAATATGTAAATATACATGTCTAATATTTTTAAAACTTCCTTTAAAGCATCGATGATTGCTTCTAACAGAAGTGGTTACATAAAAGTAGATTATGGTTTCTGTAATAAAATTCCTCAACTCCTTTAGAATCATCAAACCTCCAATTTGGGGTAAACTCCAATTTTCATGATTTTGATAAATTTGTTTACTTATTGATAAAGATGTTCGATCTACATGCAGCGATGAGGCCACAGC
Organism: Isotoma viridis; assembly: GCA_034696425.1. Classification (NCBI taxonomy): domain Eukaryota; kingdom Metazoa; phylum Arthropoda; class Collembola; order Entomobryomorpha; family Isotomidae; genus Isotoma; species Isotoma viridis. The sequence continues at coordinate 5,148 of JAQGAA010003472.1, forward strand.
TCTAGGCTCTACAGGCTCTTGGTTCAGCACTCAAAGTACGTTTTCCCAATATCTAATGCTGTATTTTGTCTTGTTCAAACACAAGTCCTCAGAAGTTTGTCAGTCGTCTTGGCTTAGAAGCTTATGTCTAATCATTAGATCGAGGGTTCGAATCCTTCGGGGTTTCGGACTGCAAACAGTGTATTTGGCATGCACTGACTGACGACATAATCTGTTTGGTGCTGGCAGTAAATCTGCATAGATTAGTGTAGGCTATCTTTAGTGGTTAGCATATCAATTGCATTCCATTCAGCTCACCATTCCTGTCCCTACCTTCGTTTATTTCAATTTGTCCATTTCCTTCTCTAGTCCTATCTTAGTAAATCTAGTTAGTTCATGATTATCCTACTTTCAATAATCAGATTTTCTCTAGTAATCTTTCCCGTCCTTTAAGTGAAAACGACGAAGCACAGGCTTTGTCATCTTAGATTCACCATTGAACAGAACAGAACAGAACAAAAGGCAAGAAAGATGACTTTTTGTAGAGACATAAGAGCTGTTGAAATAAAAGCTGCTGTCTTAACCGTTGAAATAGAAGTATGACTAAGCCATTTCTCAGTATTTTGGCATCATATAAAGAGATGACGTATCTTGTGGAATTCTTTACATTATAAAATAAAAGAGGTTGACTAGAGTGGGAGATCAAGTTAGTGGAAAATGGTTTTGTCCACTTTATCAATCTTACGTAGTAAAGTAATAATAATATAAAAGCAGGTGAGGCAGAAGGGAGTAAGAATAAGAACTAGTATTTATACATTGTTAGATAAAACTTCATTCTTATTTTTCACATTCATCTCTCTGAATAAATGCTTTATTCTTATATCATTTTTCTTTCTCTGTGTTAGGAATTTAAAGTTTTTGCAAATTAAAATTTAACAAAGTAGTAAAACTCAAATTAGTTTTGGGCAACTTGATCCTTTCAAGAATACAGTGTGGGTGAAGGGTGTGATGGCTGAACAGTAAGTGATCTGACTTCTAGGTTTTAAATCAAAATACATTTTAGTATCAATAGTTCCTTAACAAAACGTCAACCTTAAACCTTGCGAATTTATGCACATTCTCGAGTTTAAATTTGTATAATAAAGGAATTATAAAGGAATGAATTAATAGCTAAACAATACAAAGAATCATTTAAATTTTTTCCGATTTTTTAGTTCGAGTGAAATGGTAATTCCAAATGAGTCAAAATATTTTGAACCAGTGGAGAATTCCTTGCAGCACGTTATGAAAAATATTAGTGTACTCCCACCCGAGGTGCGTTTTCCCATATAATCTTGGTTTTTCAATTTTGGGCTGAATGATAGACTTAGTTATTATTTTTACAAGATGTTTTGTCTGTCAAGAATAAATTTGCCTGTTATCGCGTATGGAGACTGCACATTTAATTTTATAATTATTTTTGAATTTCATTAGATTCTTTGCAGAATACTTTCTTACTTGCCACAAATGGAAGTAGTTCGAACTCGGCTTGTAAGCAGACACTGGAAAGATACGATTGATGAACATAGCACGATGAAAGTTAAATTTTCTGAGAATGATCCCTTTGTGAATCGAAAGTTTCAACTGAAGATAAGAGAGTGCAAAATAAAGTGGTTGCCTCAGGATTTAATCAACATTAAGTTTGCTTATCCACAATCTATAAGATCAATTAAATTCGGCATAAGTGTACATGTGGAAAACGTTCGTCGTTTACTAGCACAAACAAAACATTATCTAGAAGTACTAGAAATTCAAAATTGTTTATTTCAAGACAATATTTTGAGCCCACCTTTTATCTTCCCTAAACTACGGGAACTAAGGATAAAAAAGAATGATAGAATAACGACTACGACTTCCCAAACGTTATACTTTGATATTTTGTTCCACCATCGTGTGCCATTACTTGAAGTGCTGCATTTTCAATTTCGTCATAGTGAGTTGAACATTATGGACGAAACGTACAAAGGATTTTTTAATTTTCTTGCAATCCATCAACAGACCATAAAGGATTTGAATGTGAAAATTGAGTTAAAAACGGACTTTTTGGACGATGAATCGTTGTGTTTTTATCCAGCATTCGAAATACCAAACCCTGGGAAAAATGCCCTTTACAACGGAACACTGAAGCTTGAACATTTTGAACTAAATTATTCGTCAAGATACATTCCTGCCTGGAGTCCTATAATAAAAAGACAGGAGAATTTAATTACATTTTCTAATAATGATGTTGGTAGTATGAAGGGTGTCCTATCTAATATAATTTTTCCAGTGATTAAATCCAATTTTGCAACTCTCCGTAGCTTAAGTCTCTGGGGAATTGATTTACTTGATTCTGATGGAAGAACTTATATTCCATTCGATTGTAGTGCACTTCGAGATGTTGTCAATCTAAGTGATTTAACGTTGTATCGGAGCTGGAGTAGTAAAATACCATTGCAAATGAGGATGAATTTCCTGAAATAATTAACCTTGGAGAGTTACCTTTTGCATCTTTGAAAAAGTTGATGATCTTTGGTTTTATTTGTGATTCTGGAGACTTACAAACGTTTGTGAATAATGCATCGCTTTTGGGACTTCTTATTTTGAAAAACACACAAGCCCCGTCTAATAGCCCAAGATATTCTTGTACAGGAGTACATGGAGGAATTATTCACAGCTTTGTTGGGAAGCCATGCAAAAGGGGTATTTTAGTATATCCTGTAAACTATTGTGATGAAGATGAAAATAAAAAATTGGATGCGGTTAGACTTTTGTACCCAGAGCCAAACAGACATGCATTTAGAGGAATGACGGATGATATGTTTTCACGTTTTTTTAATTAGTCGCGTTATTTAATTAGATTTTGATAACAATGATTTAAATTGAGTTATTTGAGTTAAAATAATAATTGTTTAAAATTTTATTGCCTCTAAAAGTACATAAATTATTCGAGTTAATATTCAATTACTAATTATTTTTATAACTTGTTACGTAATGTATAGTTGTATGAATTTATAAGTACGTGTAGTGTAATAAATATAGAGCAAATTAGGTCTACTTTAAATACAATTAAATTTCGTTTTGCACTAATTGTTTATTCCAATTAAAATACAAGGGAATGAATTAAAGGAAACTTCACTTGAAATAATAAAGCCATTAACTCATTTGGACTAAAAATGCATGAGAAACATAATATTTTAGTTGCATGTATGATGTGAGAGGTTCAAGGATTACTGGTTAAGTAATCAAAAATAAATATCATTCAGACCAAATTACCTGATTTGTGTTATAGATAGGCATATCTCGTTACACTACTTTATTTTAAATCGAAAACATAAAAATTCTTAAATCTTAAAAAAACAGTTCACTGCAGGTTGATTGCACTTAGAATTTGGCATACTTTTACTAAAATGGTAAAGTTTCATTACTTTTAAAAGCTGATTGCAATCTGTTAAATATTTTTGTTTCAATTCAGCTGTTGGTTATATTCTGGTCTAAAAAGTCAAATGGATTCAGGATTTTGGTAACCTTTCCAGTTTCAGTCTCATTCCGAGCTAAATCATAGTTTTAACCAAAATTGGGTATGACTAATATTTCTCAAAAATATTTTATTCCACCAAATAAACTGATGATAACGTTATTTGATGTGATAATAACTTTAAGCCTAATCCCGACTTTTCCACAAGATAATATTTAAATAATATAAAAGTAGTCATGCTTTTTTATCTTTATCTCTGTTAAAAAATGCATTGTTCTTTTTCCCCCCTTTGACTGTTTCGTACTCGTTGATTTTAAAAGTGATTCACAAATTAAAACTATAAGTTAATAGTTAAAGCTCAATTCCTTTTGCTACACCTATTTTTGAAACAAGTTTAATTCTTGAAGTCCTTACATTTATATTCTGCAGAAATATGGAAAAGATCTATAGTGATAATAGTATGGAAACCATAATTAATTTGCTACCACCCGAGGTAAGTTATAAACCATTAATTATTTTTAAATAATAAAACTCGCTTACACTCTTTTTGTCCTTTATTTAATTCATGATCTTATGAATAATTGTATTTAAAAAATAGATTCTTGGCAAAATCATTGCTTATCTACCACAAAATGAAATGGTTAAAAATCGGAATATATCCAGATATTGGAGGGATACGGTTGATAAACATTGCATGATGAACGTTATATTTCGAAGGGATGATTCCTTTGTGGATCGAAAGTTTCAACTGAGGATAAAGGACTGTGAGATTTGTTGGTTACTTGAGAATTCCAGCAATATTTACTTTGCTTATCCACAGTCAATCCGATCAATTACGTTTGGAAGCTTTGTAAACGTAGAAATGGTGACTTGTCTATTAAACCAAGTGAAACCATTTGTTCGTATTTTAAAAATAAAAGAAAAATATTTTGAAGAAATCATTTTGTCACCACCGTTCGTATTTCCTCTGCTGAGAGAAATACGGATTGAACGGGATTATACAATTTTAATGTCTCCTAAGTTAATTAACTTGGATGTTTTTTCTTCACATTGTATTCCTTTACTGGAATCTCTGAAGTTTGAGTTTTGCCAAAGTGAATGGCTCTTGATGGACAAAATGTACAAAAGATTTTTCTGTTTTTTGTCAATTCATAGACAAAAGGTAAAACACTTGGATGCAAATATCCAGTTGCCAAGAGGCCATTTCATCAACGAAGATGAAGGGGTACGAGATAATAAAGCTGGTAAAGTTTTTTATTTAAAAAAGCAATTGAAAAGTCTCTTACACGATGGAGAACTTCAATTGGAAGATTTGCATCTAGCACTTCCTTCAAGATACATTTCAGCTTGGACTCAAATAATTAAATGTCAAAAGAATCTTGTTAATCTTAATGTTAGCGGTGATTATCTTCATGAAAATGGTTCAGTAATAATGGGTATCCTGTTTAATGTAATTCTTCCAGCGATTTTGTCCAGTATTGTGACTTTGCGTATTGTGATTCTAAATAACATTATGACAGTTGGTTATGATGGGATTTCTTTGATTGTAGTGTGTTTCGGGATGCAGTGAATTTAACCCAGTTGCATTTGACTTGCAATACAAGTAGAATTCCCCAACCGGATGAGAATGATGATGGTGTGGAAATAATTAACTTAGGAGAAATACCTCTTTCTAAGTTGGAAACATTTGGGATTGGTTTCTTTGTTTGTGATTCTGGAGAATTGCAAAATCTTGTGGATAATGCGATGCTTCTGGAACGTTTGTGTTTGTTTAATACACTTGCCTCGTTTAATAGCCCAAGATTTGCTTCTTGTGGAGCTCATGGAGGAGTTGTTTACAGCTTTGTGGAAAAACCTAACAAGAATTGGATTGGTGTGAGATCTATTAATTATTCTAGTGAAGAAGAAAATAATAAATTAGAGGGAGTTAGACTTTTGTATCCGAATCCAAATGAACCTGATGGAACGTTAAGGGATTTTATTCGTAGATTTTAATTCAGCTTATTATTATTTTGCTTACAATTGCATTATCATTGTTACATTGTGCAATTTTTAATTTCATAAAAATTACTAATTAAATTAAAGATTTTTGAGTAAAAGACTTTGATATCTTTGCATTCTTAGTGTTATTACCCTAAATCCCGTACCATATGGCGTCCTTGAGTATATGGCGTTTTGAGGTTTTTAGAGGTATTCAAAAATAAA
>JAQGAA010003473.1:0-10826 GCA_034696425.1 Isotoma viridis
TCCTATTATCTAAAAATCCACCTACTTGCGTACATTTTCTGTCGATAAGTTACTTCCTAAAATTCTAAATCAATAGACAAGTTTCAGCCAATAAATTTATCTCGCAAACAAAAGCTAATACGTAAATCTAAAATAATTCAAAAGAAACTCCCACCCACGTAATAAAACAATTCCAAAAACTTCTAAGAACGTTGACAAACAGACAAAGCACAATGGATACAAAATTTTAATATCAATTGTATAAGCAAAGCTAGAAAATGCATATTTGAATCCACTGTCTTCTATACAAAGTAATAAATAATATATCATCATTTTCAGTCAAGTATGTTAAAAAAAGAGCCCTAGCCACCTACACAAAGTAAATCCCAAAAGATTCCAAAAACATACATTTGAGTCTTATTCTGTCTGTTAAAGTCAGAAAAGAGAATTGAGAACGAGAAAGTCTTTGGATGCAATTGAAGGAGGATTCAGCTTTCGAAGAAATATTATAATGTTGAATGTTCACTCTCTTTAGCTTTATGCTGGAAAAAGTGAAGAAAGTTCTTTTTGGTACTTTGTCTGTGTAGGAGAAATAATTCAATATTGTTGAAGTGTAGGACTGGATGAGAGGAGAAAAGGATATTAGATTTCAGATCCCACAGCACAATACTAACTAAAAAGTACCATTGTGCTGGCTACTGTATAATACATAGTAATAGTACTACTTTTTCAAATTTATATGTCTAAAAGACATATAGACACTGGCATTGGATGTACTTACTACTCACTTTCACTACAAGGACGTGATCTTTGTAGTGGTCTGCTGGTTGGTACTTTGGCCTTGGTAGCTGCTACCAGTATGATGATCATCATCATGATCAGTAGCAACTCCTATAGTTCCTGGATGCTGGTCTTATCTTTGTAAGAAGCGTTGAAGGGAGATGAAGAAGTTCTTATTTGTAGTAAATTCATAGTAAAGTACTTATTGCCTATTTTATATTATAGGATGGATGATTTGAGAGCTTATGTCGATAGAATGTATTTTCTCCTAAAGAAAAATATTATAGTTTAGGAAGTAGGTTGTAGATCTGCTTTCCCTTTAGTTATACTTATTAAATTGCCTGGCAATAACGGATATTGGCAACTTCTGCTCTTTATTTTCTTTTCAACTCTTTTTCCTTCGGGTTCCTCCATACATGACTTGTGTGAATTCGTGAAGTAGTTCAGAATAAGGGTTTTTGGACGGGCTGGGTTTTACGGTTTATGTTTGGGTTTGTATGTTCAGTTTAGCTCAGGACAGTATAATTTACTGTCGGATCATTTATGTACCTTTGATTATCGATAGATATGATATGACTATCATACTAAATGTTGGACTTTCTGAATGGTTTATTTTGATAATAAAAAAGTTTTTACATTATTTTTCTTTCATTTGCTAAGAAATGAAGGACATATGAAATCTCTGCAAACTTGTTTATATGATGAATTCTATCTTTGATCTCTAAAGTTTATCACAGGCAATAAATTAAGTACACTCGTACTCGAGTACTTGTACAGTATATTTTTTCAGTTGTATTAGTTCCACATTTAAGTTTGCATTTGCAATATAAACGACAGAATATCTTGTGATAGTATTTATATTAAAACAAGGTATTAAATTCATTCATTAAAGCAAGATTAGCAATGTCCCAATTACTTAAATGAAACAAAGAAAATCCTTACAAAATATTTTGTTTTTAAACAATTGAACTTTCAACCCGAAATTGAAAGGCTTTGGGCTTTTGTATTGAGACATTGAGGGTTTAGTTTTTAAAGCTTTTAAATACAAAAGCTCCAAATAGTTTTATCATATCCTCCCAGAGAAGTTAAAGGCCAGAAATAATAATTTTAATGAGTCTGCATCATCGTTTATTTTTGTATTTTAAGTTAAGTCCGTTTGAGAATTTTATCAGTTGGCTAAAAATCAATGTAACTTTACTTTGGTTCTCCTAAACTTTAACCTAATTGAGCTAACTCTAAAAACGCTACTGAAATGACTGAATGGTTCATTTATTAAGAAACGAGTTCTTAAATTGCATTACATTACACCAACAACAAGCAACATCACGACCTTTGCACATGAAACCCTGCAATCTACGCTTTCGTTTCGTTTCGTAAATGCAACAAACCATGTACGAAAGTCGTTTCGAAGCAATTCAGTCCTATTGAACTAAAGGATGGGCGAGGTAAATCTATGTATGACGCTGGTACTAGGTCTGCTAGTTGCTTTGCTGAGATTTGTGTACCCAAAGGGTGCATTCATAGAGCGTTTTTTAGTCCTGTGTTCTGTGTTGTATAATATCGATCTGAAAACGAATACTTACCTTCAGTTTCTTTGAAGTTCAAGTTTACATAAAATATTCCGTGATGTTAAAGTCATAAGTTATAAGCTAGTTGGTACGTTTGAAGGCTTTTGATTTTGAACTTTGATTACATGAATGCATGCGTCAGATTTCCAAAGTGGACAACATACCACCTCCCACTTAAGCCTTAAACAATGAAGTAAATAAGCTTTAGAGAGAAAATATCCTTGCTATTTCTTGATATTTACCTTTGATGTTAAAAAGATTGGCGAAATATGATCGTATATATTAAGAGGTTTATTAATGGTACTTCTATATAGATATTCATATACTACATTTACTGTTGACTGCTGTGCCAATTCAAATAAAAAAGATAGGTGCGGATGTAGTTCATACTGTATGTTGAATAATATCCCCATATCATATAATAACACTCTAATTTACGTTCATTTTCTCCGTTGGAGTTGAACTAGTAGTTGTGATATGGTAGAACTGGCATGCATGTATACACAAGAGTAGACCCTTTTGTCACGCAACAGCAAGTAAGAAATACCGAACTTCCGAAACTCTGAAGAAAATCTCTGTATTTTCTCTTGCTGTCGTGTATATAAGATTTCCTTAGTGTATGGTAACCAGTAGAGTGTATTTTTAAGTATTCTGATGTCTTGTAGAGAGGTTTGTATGTTAAATCTCTAGAATTCTAGAATGGGAAAAGTAGAGTGAAAGAAAGTGTATAGAATAGAGGTAAGTTTTTGGATAGGAACGATAGTGAATGGTGCTGATGTGATAAAGTTAAGAAGATGTATGTTTGGTTTCTCGGTTTACTCATAGTGATTATTATATAGGTGGTGGTTGTATGGTTGGTGGTGGTACTTTAGTTTTCTTACAAAAGGCTGAATAGTCAATAGATTTTCTTGGCAAAAACAACTTTTTACTTTTCTCTAAGGCAAACAGCACGACATTATTCTTGTATGGTATATTAAAAAAGATCTGAATAGCCAAATGCTAGGATTAGGGTTTAGGTTTGAGGAATTCCATTTCTATCCAATCCAGCTCATTTTATTTCCGTGAGGTATAAAAACAACACAAGCTTTACGTGGGAGGGGACGATATGTTTCATCTTTTAAATGTTTTTTGTTTATTTTTACACGCATTGTAAACAATTTTTGAGTAGGCACAAATAATACTACGCAATGCAATTAGTTTTTTTAACTTTTCAAATTATTAGAACAAGAGGGATTATTTCTCAAATTCCAGACTGACTGACTGAATATCTACTAAATAAAGATGTTAAATGACAATACTTTTTTATATGGCTTTGATACTTTTTATCTAAAAAGTTCCATACATTTACGTCACAATGATAAAAGCTCTGTCTTTCTTTCAATTTGGTGGACCCAATATCCAAATCCATTTAATAAATAAATGGGCTCATTTCCATTCATTTAGTCATCATTTGTCAACCCTTTCCCCTTTTGAGTGATTCCTGTCCTTACAAATACTACCTACTTGTTATTACTAGGCACTAACACCATTACCAAGTTCGTAAATGAATTCTATGAAAATTCCAGTAGCAACAAAGTACTAAGCAAAGAGCTTACAAAAGAGCTCCTGTGTCATTTACTCGTTTTATGTCCTGTGAATAATGTGGTAAGGAGAAAGTAGTAAAACCTGTAAGTCCATCGACCAACCACTTCCACCACCACCAACCCCATAACTAAATTTATCATTATACCTGTCTTCATTCAGCTACACACTCACCTTAAACCTGGTTACCACCAGTTTTAGTCGAAGCTTTTTGAAGTATGAAATAAACTCTGTTTTATGATGATGCTGTTTTTACTAATAGATTATTGTGGGCTATAATATTTGATAATACTAGCATGAAATGGAAAACCCTTGTATTTAGTCGCGGTTGGTTATTATTAGAAAAGGCAGTGGTGAAAGTGTAGGTTGGGGTTGGGTATGTAATTGATTTTTGGCAATTAGGGCAGAAAATGGAAATCATAATATTTTCATCAACAATAAACACCAAAGGCCCCATTGTCTATTACCTGATATTGTAAGTCATATGCATGTGATGTCTAATAAAGCTAAACCCTTTTCCTCGTTATTTCTACTAGATAAAATAGTAGTAAAATGCTATTTTTTATTATTGCGTGCTTGGTCGATATTCCTGAACTCAGCACGAGTTTTAGAGAAAAATGCATACTAAATAATTTCTGAATGCTCTTACTTACAAATATACCATGAACAATACATTAGAACATTAGTACATAGGGAAAAGATACTTCTCACTAATAAATACTAAATAGTAGTAAAATCTACCTACCTCGCATTATTTGTAGCCACTTTGCGATTTGCCACTACCAACTAATAGGAACAGATCAGACATAATAAAACCATAATCATAATGGATGCATGGACATTTGCTACACTTATTTATTACAACAAATGGTACACTTGTACTTTCTGTACTAATAATATACAAAAAGTCATTGTCTCTTGACTTCTATACGTTTCAACTATCCAACCATCCTATTTCACTATGCATTTGGCACTTTTTGGTGGTCTCTTTTAGTCTGTATAAATAATTGACTTTAATTAAATGCCCCTTGTGACTATGACGCAAATGATGGCTAGGCTTAAAGCTTAATACTCTCTTATTATATACAGAACGGGACATTTTTATTACAGTTTGTACAAATTCGTGGTATGCATTAATACTTGGTAAAAATAACGGCTTGATGGGAGAAATTTGCATTTTTGTTTGCCAATGTTTGTGTTGTAGGAATACTGCTTTTTAATAGTAAGCAAACAACTTAAAGAAAGTAGGAACCGGGTAAACGTTAAAAGAAGTTAAACCCCTCCTGCATATTTTATTTAAGACTTTGCTACTTGCAGCAGCTACTAAAATATACGAGAGACGATAAAATGAAGACAATAAAGTTAGTAGGAGGGAGATTTCATCACCACTGACCACGATATATAAAGATGATGATGATGATAATAATAACAAGTCAGTCAAATCAACTTAATGATTCAGTTATTGTTCTCTAGTTTTTTTTTGTTTTGACCCCAACTGCCAGTCTCTACCAAGTATTTAAGTATTAAAAGTATGATGCAGTAAAAGACAGGGATTCAAGAAAGGCTTCGGTTTGGGTTTCAGAGCAAAAGCCACATAATAAATTTATTTGGTGCTGGTCTAGTGGAAGTGGTCACTGTGTGTCTGTATAGGTATTATAGGTACTCTCAGTTGAATTCGAATAAAAGTCAGACTGGATGAAATAGGGAGTGTGTTCCGAATCATTTTATAAGGGTCGGAGAGATGGTTTGATAGCTCACAAAACTACAAATGAGATAAAGCTAGGAATAGTCTAGAAATGATGGTAGAGGCGTTTTTATGTCTTTTATTAGGTTGTATCGAAATGATTGGAATGAACGTACTATGAATTTAGAAAATTCCGAAACGAATTCCCAACATGAGCCATCATCATTTTCTTTCATACTCTAAAATTACTGTTTCCTTTATGTGCACTTTTTTAGGGTTGGTGACATTAACAAGCGGTCAGTATGTAACGATAATACCTCAAGAGAAAAGTGTAAAAAAGTTTATAAACGATTCCTATTTCGTATCCTGTCAAACAACGGATGGGTCAACAAGAGCAGAATGGTTCAATTCAAGAAATCAAAAAATTGACGCGTCGTTACAAAAGTAAGCTTCATATAATTATATGCATGATTCATGCTCATGAATTTAAGCGATCAAGCTTTGCTTCTGGCTAGCAGCTTGTCTTCTACTAACCATGAAATCTTTCTTGTTTGACAACATTTAATACATAAAAAATTCCATACTTTATTTGAGTAGTCGAATTCGTGTCGAGATAAGTTTTGGAGTGGATTTGTTCCTAACTCGGATAACAACCCAGGATGCTGGACTCTACACATGTGTCACCCAAAAGGGGAGAGCCTCCTTCAACCTCACTGTCATTCGTGAGTCATGATAATAACTAAAAATTAAATTTACTAATTCTTATTACTAGAAACAAAGCTAGCAATGATAACATACATATAAAAGACATCCAAATAGACGATGCGATCAATGCAATTTACTCAGCTAGGCGCACAGTAATAGATAACATCAAAAGTTTGCTCAATTAGTTGAACTAATCTAATTAATTTGACTCTAATTATTTCCTCTTGTCCGGTGTTGATGCTGATGCTGGGTTTCTTGTTCTTATCTTCTTCCTGCGGGGAATACAGGTCCTATAGTCTTTGACCAATCTCTAGCGGAGCAGTCAGCTGCAGAGGGTTCCACGTATAAGATGAAATGTATTGCTCAGGGGCAGTCACAGCCAAGAATTTATTGGAAAATTGATCAAAGACCCCCACAATGTAAGTTCAAGTTTTGTGTCTTTGGATTTATTCCCAAAATACTTTCCTTATGCTCCTATACTTTACCAAAAGTTATAAGCAAATTCTTGAAAACTAAACTACATACCAGAAGAAGAAACAAAGTACTTTCTACCAAAATAAAATGATATAATAAAACTATATAGTCCTTGACGCTGCATGACTTTTGCGGTTTTATAGCGCTACTTCATCAAAGGCTTGATGCGCTAAATCTTTTGCTTTTATTTACTACCAACAGCACCGAAATACAAGGTTACAAAGGATTACGGTCTCATCATTCACAACGTGACCCAAATGGATGCAAGGAAAAACTACGTGTGTAGAGCGATGGATATGGAATCTCCAATTCCAGACTCAAAAATTATGAACATAACACTGAAAGTTAAAAGTATGTATTTTACTCTAAAAGATTTCCAGGAATTTAGCCAAATTTACCGATTCAATGAACAATTCCTCTCAGTAAAAATGCAAATAGTAAATCCGTGGCTTTTTTATCGTTTTTTAGTGAAGCCCCGAATGGTCTCTGGTGCAAGGACAGAACATTGGGGAGTTCTTGGAGAATGGGCAAACTTGACTTGTGCTGTGTATGCAGAACCTCCAGCAAGATTCGAATGGACTCATAAAAATCGTACTCTCACACCCTCGGACGAAGTTGTCATTCTCAATCCTCAAGAGAACATTTCGATCTTGCAGGTATGTACCTAAACGATGTATATTTATACTAAGGGTTCTAACGATGAACAATGTCTATAGACCTTTAAATGAATTACTTTTGGGTGAAAGTGGTGAAAGTCTTATTGCTTTTAAACTTAGTTACAGAAAAGGTTTTTAGCTAACCTTTTCTTCCCTAAATCACGTCTTCACAGAATTCTTCTCTTGAACTCTTGAATCTATATTTTCCTCTAGGTTTTAGTAAAACACGAGTCCAAGTTTGGAATGTACTCATGCAAAGCCCGGAATGAGTTGGGAATTTTGGAAAGAACAATGTATTTGTACAAGGGACAAAAACCCGCAACCCCTGTACTGGAAACAGACGTTGTAGCTCATGACGGAGCTAGAATTAGGGTTAAAGAGTATAGAAGCCCTTCAACTCGTGACCCAGCTTTAGAGGAAGGAAAAAAAGGCAAAGCCCTTCCTATTATTGGATACGTTGTTCAAGTCAAAATGATGACTCGGAGTGACTGGAAAATGGCCAATGCTAGCAAATCTGATGGAGGTAGGAGTAAGCCATTAATTTTATTTTTATCTCTTCTACTCAAACACGTATTTTCTTTTCAATAATCCTTTCAAAAATAGCTGTCAAGGGTTTAAAATTAAATTTACTTACTCGCCACATACTAAACTTTCTCTTCTCTACGAAATTTTTTAATCCATTTTCTTAACCCAAGCTCAAAATATTTTCTAACCAATTCAATTTTTTTTAAATCTCCAGGCTTCACGATAAAAGGACTAAGTCCAGGAATAACCTATCAAATACGAGCAGCATCAAAAAACCAAGCATCAGTTGGAGAGTATAGCCAACCTATAACAGTTATCACATCGACAAGCACTGCTTGGAGCATCAGTGTAGCGGCCAATCTTCATCTTCACCCTCATTCCGTCTTTGCAGTCGCATTAAATCTCGTAATCCTCAAGGCAATCGCTATACTATAAATTCAATCCAATTCAATCCTAAATCCACACGACATATTATTATGATTATTATGTGAATGGGACAAACAAGAACCACATAAGTTATCTTCAAAATAACAACCAATTATAATAATATAACTACTACTACTCTCCGTTAACATACTAAAATACGAATCTCGCAAAAAAAACTCCAATAAAACACTCTCTGCATCATCATAATCGCGCACTGCTGAGCTGCTCTAATAGAGGTAAAATGGTAATAGTTAAAACAAGGCCGACGAACTATAAGAATGGGAGTAAATAAAAACAATTTAAATAAATGACACAATTAACGACTAACTGCGATATAAACTCCAACAACAAACAAACATTTAGCACATTTACTCAAGTCACAAAAAGCAATGTCACAATCAAAAGCAGAATCATCTCGAAGAATTATACGAACAATTACTATACAAAAAATATGAGACACGGACATCAAAAGAGTTGTGCATAACGTATAAGTCTAAGTAAGTTGATATTATTATTAAATGTTATTGTGTACATAAAAAAACCACTTATAGCTAATCATTATAACCATAGCCATTATCTGTAACCCAATGTACATTATAATTACAATAAAAGTTCATTAGGTGGGATTAATAGCGATTTAATAAGAAAAACTATATAAATTCTCTCGTTCGTCTCACCCTCCTCGTTATAATAATATTAGCTCATTATTATAGCCAGGATGAAATAGTTGATAATTAAAAAAAAATTATATTAAACACACACATACCGTTCAACTCAACTTATCATTGTGTAAAAAACAATACAATAGAGATCAGTGAAATAGAATGTATTTGAATGTAAAAAAAGGATAGAGCTATTATCTAGCTAGAAAGAAAGTCGGCTTTAAATGTTAAATCTATATATGCATACCAATTACAAATTGCAAAAGGGAATGTAAAAATTGTGAATATAATAGGTACGCATATGCTACATAAATTTATGTAAAATGCGAAAAAAGCAGATTGTGACAAAAACTAGGATATTTACAATTTAAATAAGTACAAGAAATTCATTAAACCAACAACGCAGGTATGTATCATCTTATGAAAAAAAATGGCATGGTTAAATGTTTCGTCTCTTGATGAGATTTTATATAGATGGTAAGTGTGTGTTAAAAAGTTTAAAAAAGAGTGCACAACTCAGGTTTTACCTTAATTATGTTTAATTAATTCTTCTAAATTACATACATTAAATATACATACTACCTATAGATATTAACTTTAGATTTTAAATAATTAAGTAATCAATTTTAAGTATATTTTAAAGTTAATAATACCCTCTCAAGCAAGACGTGTGTTTCGTACGAATTTAAGTCCATAGTTAAAATTATGTAAAAAAAATGTGTATATAATAAAAATGAATTATTATCAGTAGACCAAATAGACAAATCAAGTTTAAAATCTAGAGTTTAATTTTTAGTTATTTAAAAAAATAAAATTTTGAATTATATAATATCCTTGTAAAAACAAAAGTAGTACAAGAGAAATATATAAAATATAATTAGAAAATTTAATTCAAATCTCTATATATACTACTCAACCAAACACTCGCCAGTTAGTTTTATTCTATATTATAATAAAAGTAAAAGAGAAATTTTAAGAGTATTACATTTTAATCCGTGTGTAATTTAACTTGTATGTTTGTTGTAAGTACTATTATCTATGTATCAAAGCTATTTGTAAGTTATAATTCCTATTTGAATGAATGTTTGTCTCTCTTTGGGTATGAAATATGTTTTTTCTTTCTAGTCAACTGTCTACAATGTAGAATCATCAAACTAAATTAGAATCTCATAAATTATGCCATTTAAATATTGTATCAATTATTATTCGTATCCTCTTGTATTTTGGGTGAAAGCTTTAAGTAAGAGTAAATTATTTCTAACTTTACAAAATCAACCAAAGAAGATATATTAACAAGTAACAAGTATATAAGAAGTATATAAATAACAAAAGTCGCACCTTCTGAAGGTTTAGGTTGCATATGTAACAACAAGTATAACGGATTTTTTTCATTGCTAAAAAAAGTTCGGATTTAATGTTGAAAAAAGAAACATTGGTCAACTTTGTTTATTCAAGAGGATAAAACTATATAGTGAGAGAAAGCATAAAAGCTTTTACCATGAAACAGTAACACTATGCATAAAAAACAGACAGTGAGAAGGTATAGATAATATATATATTACATTAAAATGCTAATTAATTATCCACACGCATAAAAAAAAAGATGAAAAAGTTAAAAAGTATGATGATTATGATTTAGACACACCCAGAGACCAGACCATGTACAGTATGAACACGTACCTATTAAATGTACCTTTCACATGCAAAATGCGGGTGCCCGACAAATATGCCTACGACATTTATGCCTACGACAAATATGCCGCGACAATTATGCCTGGCGACAAAT
>JAQGAA010003474.1:0-10826 GCA_034696425.1 Isotoma viridis
GTTTTTTAAGAAAACTTAATTTTTTTTTATAAAATCCATACAATCATCCCAAGTTTGAACCAAAACAGGTGGATCACTAAGAACTCCATCCCCTACCCTCGTGTAAGCCAAAACTTGAACATGATACTGGGTAAATTTCTTTAGTTGTGTCAGAGTTGTGGTAAATGTAGTGTTAGATCCTATCTGTTTGTATTGGAAGGGAACATTTTTAGCCCCATAGTAAACCTTATATCCATCAATGATTCCATTGCAATGCTCTTCCGGAACAGATCTCCATTTGACTACTATTGTCGTAGAGGATGTTGCATTCGATTCCATTATTTGTGGACCCATTCCAGGAACTAAACAAGTATTGATATAAAGATTATGATTCATGAGTTTGTTCTTTTTTTTCTAAAAGATTAAAAGGATAGTTGTTTTTGGATAGTCAAAAAATGCATTACCTGCTTCTCTTGTTCTTTCCAAAGCTGGTGATGAGGTTTCTGACGCCCCGACATCATTATAAGAAGTCATGATAACTTCATACAATGTAAACTCTTCAAGATTGTCTAAAACGAAAGAGTTTCCGGTTGGATTTTCAATTGTTTGATACTCATGAGGTTTGTTACTTCCTTGTTGACGATAGGAAATGTTGTATCCTCTAGGATTTCCATACCATTCTGTTTGTTGCAATGGCTATATAAAAACAATCATGAAAATTCATTAATAACCTCACAAAATCTTGACTCAGTTTATACAAATATTCTACGTTTACAAAATTATTAAATGCACTTACAATCCATCGAACTCTTAATTGAGTTGCTGACATAGCCCTAACTGTAACATTTCTTGGAGGATGAACCGGAGGTGCTTGTAAAGTTTCAAACAATGGCGAAGGTTCAGAAGGATCTGATGGCCCTTTTACATTATTCGCAATCAGTCTCAGCCGATAACTTACAAACGGGTTCATATTATGTACGACAATAGACTCCATGCTTGTAACAGCATGACCTGATGGTCCTGTGGGGCTTACAGCATTCAAATTACTATTAGAAACTTCGGGTTCTTCACAATATTCGTAGATATTATGCCAAGTTGTATTTCGATTAGTTTGAGCTTGAATAGTCCACTTGGTTATTGAAGAGTTACCATCAAACCCAGGGGTAAATTGGAGGACTACTGAAAATGGCTGAATATTTGATACAGCAAGGTTAAATGGAGGTTTTGGAAGAACAGGTTCAACTCCTGATTTCATACTTGCTGTTTTACAATGACCCCTTCCAATTCTGGTGTAACCGCATGCTTCAAAAGTGTAGTATGTGCTTGCTTTCAAAGCAATTACTTTAACATATGTTACATTGCTGGTGACATTCAAATCCTTAAAACTTGATGGATAATCCTTGATACCATAACGAACTACATAACCCAGTAAATCACCATTTGTTTTTTGAGGTTTATTCCACACAACTTTGACAGATCGGTCAGAAATATCCTCGAAATGAAGGTTGTCCACTTCATCCGGAACGTCTTCATTTGTTTTTACTAAAGTAGGTGTACTTCTTTTTCCTTCACCTGGATCCGTGAAACAAAGAATGGTCACATTGTATTCTTGGAATTTCTCGAGGTTACAAATCAGTCCGGTTTGTTCAGCCAAAGGATCAAAAGGGCTAGGTGGAAGTGATGCCGATTTCATAAGTTCTTGTCCTTGCCAAGCTTGAATTTTATATCCTTGATTGATACCGTTGATTTGTTGTGGATCTGGGGGTTTCCAAGTTGCCTGAATGCATGTTGAGTTTATAGCTTCAGCTTTTACATTTGTGGGTGAGGCACTGGGAACACCTTCTCGTGTTTTAACTTTAAGACTCTGGCTATAAATCCCAATCCCTTTGTTATTATATGCAGCTATTTGAATTTCATAATCCTTCCATGTGATAAGATCTTCAATAAGATAGCTTCTCTGAGCCTAAAGGGGTAATGAATTTTGAAATTAGAAACGGTATGGTAAATAGAAATAGACAACCATAACGAATGAGCTACCTCATTGGTAATATTTCTAAAAGACCAAGGGCTATCTCCATATCCATGAAGCCTGTATCGCATGACATAGCCCAAAATCAGTCCGTTTCTGTGTTCATCTAAAGGTTGATGCCATTGGATAATGATTTGAGAAGGTGATCTTGCAGATCCAACAAGCCCAACGGGTGGTCCGGACGGTGCTAGAGGTTATCATGTTTATAATCTTTAGTATCAGTATCAGATTGTATTAAACTTTGCAAATGTGCATGTGTCAATCTTAAAAAAAAGTAGCCTTACGTTCTTGGGGCAGAGTGACAACATTTGAGGGCTGAGAAGCCTCGCCTTCCCCTACGGCATTGACTGCACTCACTCGAAACTGGTAGGAAGTTGCTGGTTTTAACCCTTCAATTATGACAAATCTTACATCAGCAGATACATTAGCCATAAGCGTTTCCCAAGCTGATAAGATCTCTGTTTGTATTCCAGCTTCAGGAGCTGCTGTTCTTTTCTGGATAATGAATTTTAAAATTGGGTTGTTTCCATCAAAACCACTAGTCCAGCTTATATTCACGGCTTTTGAATTGGCACCCTTGTAGAAACAAACACAATTTTTTAGAGTTCACTAAAATATGTACAGTCAAACAAAACTTTTGTATTTTTTGTTTTCTTACCGGAGCAAGTGTTGGCAATTTATCAGACTTGACATTTGAAGGAGGATATGGCAGTTCGATGATTCTAAGCATAGCCACTCTCTCATCGTGACCCCCTTGAGATCTCACAATACACTTGTAATGACCCACATCACTTGCTCGGACTTCACGAACTTCCAGTGTACCATCCAAATGTATAAGAATTCGGGTAGACATTCCGGGTACTATTGGCCTATTATTTAATTACATTAAATTACAACACTTTGAAAAGAAGAGAGACAAGACAATAAAGGGTCAAATTGTATTTAAATAACTTACTCGTCATTATGCTCCCATTCAATATCAAAAGGAAGAGCTGGGTCACTGGATACTTTGCATTGAAGCGTTGCAACCTGCCCTAAAATAACCTGAGTATCTGCTGGGGGTTGGATTATTTGAGTTCTTGTAAGAACGGTTATGTCAGCTGAACCGATAACAGTCCCGGCGACATTTGACCTTATGCAAGTATAATGACCACCATCCCTTGATCTTACTGCGGCAATGAGAAGACTTCCGGTATCAAGAACTTGAAACCTGCCTTGTGACGTTACTTCTTCCCTTTCTGTATTTTGCAAATTAAAGAATGACGGCATTTATACAAATTTTATTTAAGCTTTTTAATTTTAGGTTAAGTTAAAATAGCTTACCATTCCGATACCACGTAATATTCGGTACAGGAGCTCCACCAACTTCACAGAAAAGTGTCACATCATTTCCTTCTAAAGCTGTTTTATTCTCAGGACCCTTGGACATAATTGGAGGAGATGCTAGAAATCAAATTAAATACCTCATATTGTAAAATCTAAGACATTTTTGTGAAAACAAGCACAAACTAAAAACATGAACAAAAATTGCAACATTTCCACACTGCAGTTGTCAAAGCGTGATATATTAATCAGATAAAATCTGATTTTTGCGAATTGTGCCAGTGCTGTTGTAGAGGTGCTGGTGCATCTTCTTTCTGCCACTAATACAAGTGTATCATTTTGTGTATAAAGGTCAGAGGTCATAGTAGGATGTTATTTTGCAGTGCATCACACTTATAGCTTAGCTTATGTATACTTGGGGGTAACCATGCGGTTCAAAACATCTTTCTTGGGGAAAAGTAACTCGTAAATCGTTACTCGGTTCAAAAATCAAAAACTTTTCTGAGAAATGTCTCAATGTTTCTAAAATCTAAAAACAACTCTAGGTTGCTTTACTAATCAATAAAAAATTAATTCTTCCAAAAATGTCCAAGAATATTAAAAATTTAGTAGAAACTACTCGAGAGACCAATTTATTAGTAAACTCAAAAAACAAAATATTTAAAGTGAAAGCCAAAAATTGGGGAATATAAGCTGTTTATTGAAACAATGAAAACGGGTAATGAAATTTTAGTCTAAAGACAAATCAACCAGGCTGAGCATTTTTCAAATTGACAATGTCAAAGGTTACCACTAGATTTAGTCAGTCGGTACGAACCATTTGAGGGCTTCGCATTAAGAAGGTCATTTATTGTAAGCGAGACAACTTTAGACGACAAATCCCTTCTTTTCGTTATAGGCCGATGATGATAAGAATTGGTCATCTTCATCATCGTTGTTGCTGTTGCACTTGCTGAGATTTCATCTGACACGGTTCGGTATTCTATTGCAATTCATGCCATTCCATTTTTATAGCCTTTACTTAACATTATTCGAAAGACAACAGACAGTACAGTACAGTACCCAATGTCAAAATCCCATACAAAAACGTTACCAAGGATCATGCACGTAAAAGTTTAATGTTTTTTTACATCTAACATAAACGTATTAGTTTCAATAAACTCCCCGAGGTAGCTTATTATTACAACAACCTTAAGAAACCTCACTTAAAATAACTCCCCCTAGCATTCTATTCCAACTTTTAACGTCCACCAACAAACCTATCTCTGTCTCATGTACTAATACCAGAGATTATTTTCCTTCTAATACTTTAACGAGCCATTGCCTCATTAAAATTTAAAAACAGCATTAGTAAAAATAAATCCTAAAACCTATTTTTCCACATCATTGTGTTTCAACTTTAACTAACCCCAAGCCATTAATATTTACAGACTTGTAAAAGAAAACCAATTGTTTAAAGTCATGACTAACTATGTACAAAAATACTCTTTATACTGGACAAAGACTGCAACATTGGAACTTTTAAAGTCATAAAAATTCTTACACATAGATTTTACTACATACATGAATGAACATTACCAATAATTTACATACGAGTTAAACAGCTGCAGTAGCCTACAAATCAATAATCCCTGTAAGAGGGTGGGAGGGGAACTCGTTAAGAATTTTCTTTTTAAAACAGTTTGAAGTTTCAAAAAGTATTCTCTAGTTGTACAATATGAGCCTTTACTACTTACTTCTACTTAAGTTGTTAAAATTGAAACCGAACTTTCAAGCTAATAAACGTTCCTGAGTTGAAGTTGCATTCAGTAGTAGTAGCTCGTTATGTTATGATTATACCAGTAGTAGTAACAAATATTTACAAATGATCATATCATAATTATGATTTGTGACATAAGAATGCTAAAAGAATTATTGAGTTGGGTTTGCATCATCATTATTATGAGATTTAACAACTTACTTTTAACTCGTAGCCAGCTATAACTTGTTGTCTCGCCTGCAGAGTTAGAGCCCCAACATTGATACATCCCAGAATCTTGAGCTCGAAGATAGTGCACTGTTAAAGAACCGGTTTCTGGATCAACGGAATAGCCGGGTAGTCCTTCGCCATCAATTCTTGTAGAGTCTTTATACCAAGTGACATTTGGCTTTGGCACTCCTCCGACTGGACAATGAAGAAGTATTTCTTTTCCAAATTCACCGAAAACTTCTGTCGGCATTAGTTGAACGAAATATGGCTTTTCTGTAGGGGAACATTTTAATTAAGTAAATTTTTGTTGTGAAAATCATTAATTATTAAATAACGATCAATTAATTTGAGTTTAGTTTGAGATTTGTCATATATATGGATGAAGCTAAAAGCAAATTGGAACACAGAATTGTTTACTCTGATAACTTTAATTGTAAAATTAAAGAATTTTTGTAAATTAAAAGTTACGGGATTTCCAATTTCTAAAAATGTCTGACTTCATTAAGCATACTAGTAATATAACATACGACTTGGACGATGCAGATGCTGCAATCTAAATCTAATATCACCGAAAATTTGTATGAAGAAGAAAGCAAAATTCAACTGCTAAATATCACAACTCAAAATTTTCAAAATGAATTACTTTAAAAATCCTTCATTCCATTCCATTTGCATCCCTCTACCATAACAAATTAACAAAAAACCCAAAATCATCAAAAACCAACCTAAAACAGTGACCCTAGCAGTAGCAGACTGCACAGGGTACATAGAGTTCCTCAATCTAGCTTGACACGAGTATTCCCCAGCATGAGATGAATCAACTTTAACCAAGGACAATGTCCGATTCCAGAGATCATTAAAGGACGTGGGAATACCCGCAGTTTCCACAGGGACTCCATCCTTCAGCCAAATCGTTTCTAATTCATGTAAAGGTCTTGCATTTGCAATACATTGAAGCTCACATTCACTCTGCCCTTTTATAACTTGGGTATCTGCCGGAGGGATAATTATCGATGGACCAATTTGTTCTGGAGTCGGATCACCCTGATTTGTCACGATGAGATTAATATATCCTGAAGTCTCTTCTTGTCCTAGTTGAGTATTTGTTGCCCTTGCTCTGTATGCTTTTTGATCTGCTGCATTCACATCTAAAATAACTTGTTTGAAATCAGAAGTTGTGGTAAATTTACTCCCGTAAATTAATGAGTTATCTCTAGATTGCCAAAGGATTGAGGGAGGTGGATGGCTTGAGATTGGTGGAAGCTCTAGAACAGCTGCATCTCCTGAATGCACTACAACAGTCTTTTCCTCTTGGATTTCAAATGGAGTCATATCTAAATTATAAATGAAGATTTTCAAAACTATGAATTATTTCGAATTTTGATTTAAAACTTTAGTTCTTTTTTAGCTTCTAAAAAATGTAAGCTCAAATGCTTCATGACAATACACTCATCAGGCTTGTTATCATTTAACACACAAGAGCAAAGCTTTACTATCCCTGGCTTGACACCACGAAAAGTTATATTAGTAATTTCACATGGGAAATAAGCCAGGGGGTGCGATTAAAATGCTTTTAAGTTGTTCCATAAATTGTGATTTTACTCAGAAATGGTTTAGCAATGTTGCTGCATATCAAGTATACAAAATATAGTGTTTACATTTTTGAAAGCTACAATATCATTAAATTTTCTATTACAGTATTAAAATAAAAATCACACGTAATCTCATGCTCTCATTCAATAAATCAAAAGTTCAAAAAGGAAGAGATTCAGTTTTAGCTTGAATTAGTGTTTTGACTCGATATGTCTCACGCTCATCAATATCAATTCATCTCTTTTTTATGCTACTTAAAAACAAGAAAATTCATGCAGTAGATAAATTTTGAAAACAAAATCAAACGCACAAACACACCCACTTTGTTATACTTCGTAATATATTGTAGGTAAGCAAAATGTAATGTAATTGTTGAAAAGCTATACTTACATGCAACAGTAACGCGAATCTTTTCAGAATGAATAGCTCCTGCATCGTTTCTAGCAATGCATTGATAATCTCCAGCGTCTGAGCGTTTGGCATGTTGAATTTTGTAAAAATGATCCGTTGTAAAATCTCCAAGGTGTTGGCCATCCTTCACCCACCGGTATTCTGGTTGCGGTATTCCTGTAATTTTAAGATAACAAAGGAAACGCTTAGTAAAATGTCAGAAGCTAGTTGTAAATTATGTAAAGAGAATTTCTACTAGGAAGATTTTTTATCTAATAAATCTTAAGTAAGAATAATAATATGCTTTGCAATAATAATGCAAAGGATTTTTTTTGCTTTATTATAATTTTTTCTCTTAAGGGAGATGCATGTATTCCCAAAAGTGTAAAATGTTCCGTCTAATTTACCAATAAAAAATTGATTTTCACACGTAACTGCATACAATAAAGTATAAGCCATATGTCATGGTTCATTCATGATGGGATGAGATGAAATAGTCAATTGTTCGGAAAGATGGAAATTCACAGAGTGAAAGAGAGATCGTCCTTTGTTATGCCACCGACGAAGACTCCCCTACTACTAACAACCTTATAACACCAAGCATTTCTAGTACAAAGACTTTTTCTAAAAAAATATGACTTTTATAAGTTAAATCTTTTTGCATTTTCTTGTCACATAAAATACCAGATGTAAGAAAGAGATATGGGATGATGGCTTTTGTATACAAGGAGAGTTGAGAATGAAACAAATTTCAATTTGAAATTATATCATTCTCTTTTCAACTGCTGACTTGTGCAGTTTGTCGTTTTTTAAATCCAACTTTTTGTAAGGTTTGAGTATTCATGGTATGGTCATGGGGATTTTAATAGAAAAATTGATATAAAGTCGGCTTCCTTAAACACATATTTATTACACTATTTACACTATTATGTATTTTTAAACAGATGTTGTATTAAAATGAATTTCATGTTTCATTTGTCCTGCTAATAGATTCAACCTTCTACGGGATTTAAAAAAGAAAAACGGCTTTATTTTTACAATTATACCGTTTAATAATGCATAGTATAATTTTAAAACACTGGTGCAAGGTCATTTTTTCGAAAATTTTGTGTAGAATGAATTATTATACCGATTCGGAGTAAGCAATTGAAAGGAAACTGACGCAAAACATTCTACCATGCATAAAGATCCTCTTTCTCGAATCCATTAAAATCAGAACACCAACATTTTCTCTACAATTAATCATTTTCATAACACAAACCGACTTTAAATTATTTCTCTGACCAGGAAGGTCCAGTTAAAATAGAATTCTTTAAAAATCTCTATCAATTTCCTTTTTTCATCTTTCATAAAAGTACAATACAGTTTGTTCTCATATAGAATATTTTTCACACAATATACAACACAGTAGAATCACATCAACAGTACAGAATAGATTTTTTCTACAAAGCCAAAGTTAAAGAAATCCAATTGACCATAAAAGGGCTTCTCATTCTTATAGTCAATCTTTTTCATACAAGAAGAATCAAATGAAATTGCGTCATTGTTGACTTCTCTTTTTGAAAAATGAGCATTCAGCTAACATCAACTCATTTTAGTTTAAAAGGAAATAAAAACTGAAATTGGTCTTTCTTCTTAGAACATTTTTAGAAAAAGTTATTTATATTAAACTGGACAAACTATAGTGCGTGCAGCTGTCCTTGAATGATGAAAAGTTATGCATTCAAACTTATTGTATTGCGGTGACTCTTGTTCCACGTGCAATTGTGCGAATGATGATATTTCAAAATCATCATTCTCGCCTGTCTCTTCTAAAATTTTATACTAAGTTTCCTTTCCAGTGTCAAAAAATAATTTTCTTGACAAAACTTTTATTTCCACATTTCCAATTTTATATTTCAAGTTAAATTCTAAATAAAATATTTCAAATTTTAAGACAGAATTTGTTACGACATAATAAAAACCAGTTGCACACGTAATTCAAAAGATTGTAATGTTCCATAATTTTAGATCAAACCCCAAAATCGTTGATTGAAAGGAAAATTGTATAAACTTTGATTACAATAAAATCAAAGACATGTACAGAATAAAAAAATGATTTTTCTAGATTGAAGCCAAGAAGAATGACCAAATCTTTTTATCATCACGCGTGAATCTATCCATTCAGACTTGTAGTCAGGATCAGAAAGTAAAAGTCCGCATCCCATGATACAAAGAATAGCAATCAAAAGCTGAATCATGATAAAATTGCATCAAGATATAGAATTTGAAAAAAAGTGAAGAAAAACGTGACATGACTTCTGCTACGCTTCTTTTCGATTTTTAAGGTCAAAAGTCAAGGACAGTTTTTAAATTGACCACGATACCATATTGCACTCAAGCAGTAATAATGCCTATAAGTTAAAAGTACAGGCTTGTATCTAGTAATGTTTTACTTGTAATCATTTCAGTTCGATTATTATATAAGAGAAAAATAAGTTAGTAATAATAGGCTTATGAAATTGCATCTAATTTCCAATTATAGAGAAAAACCCCAGAGTATAATATCATCAGCAGCAGCGACCATCTCATTAGCTTCCCGCATAGTAATTCGTGCCTAACAAATTATACAAATATCTCAAACTGGAGTTACTACTTGGTGTTTTTATTCGTTTTTACTTTTAGTTTTTTTTACAAAAAAAAACGAAATAAGATTTACATTTTACGTAATTTTGATTTTTCTTTAAATTTTAAATAATTCCAGTTATAGTGAAATAGAAATAGTATGATTTTCGATTAGCGATAATTTCACTGTTGTATAGCTTTAATCATAGACAGAAGTCATTTTTGAAAAGTTTGGAAATAAAAAAATTTTGAAAAGGAAGAAGATTCCTGGCTTCTCTCTTCTCTTACATTGTCTGTTCATTAAGTTTCCTGAAAACTATTAAAAAATAAGTAATTACTGAAGAAACATTTTCATTTTTATAACAGAGACTTATTAAAAAACGTAATACCAAAAAGGCTTCGTAATAAAACAATTAAAATAAATCTGACTATTATCCTATGGAAATATCTACTTCTATGTATCTAACAAAGCTAACTTGATATAAACGAAAAAATATTATAGGGAGCATCAAAAAAGTAAATCCTAGATATATTCATGCTTTTAAATTAATATTATTTTACATGACACACTTGTAAGTTGCATGCATTCACAGTTCCATGTGTGGAAAGCAGAATATCACAGATTTCCTTTAACACATCAATGCTGCCTGATGCACAACTTTTTCTCACTCTACACTATACACTAAAAATATTATGCAATTTAAAAATCTCTTCAGCTAATAAAAAAGCTAATCCTAGTTGTTTTTTTATATTCTAATCTAACTTGATCATATACGCATCCCATATTAATCCAACACTAAAAAACCCAACTTATACTTGATCCCTTGGTCATTTATCACATGAAACTTTAAATTGTCTGCAGAGAACAATAATAACAATGCATCTATTCGGTATATAAAACTATTACCAATTTATATTACCACCGACACTTGGATTAAA
>JAQGAA010003475.1:0-10826 GCA_034696425.1 Isotoma viridis
GGGTCTTTCAATTTTATCCTTCATTTCCTTCGCCCACAGTAACCAATTTTTACACCTGGACATTTAAAATAAGAATTGCGTAAAAATTTCGTTATAATATAAAAGAAGACAGATGTAAAATGCAACTCTTCTCAATTTAAAAGATAAAAAATTAATACGACTTACCTGGTGTCAAAAACTGGAAGCATGTCTAATTTTTCTTGTGCATCCACTTTCTTTTGCACTAGCTCTGCAAGAAGATCAACATGTTGCTGTGTAAGAGACCAAAGTTGCTGATTTAGCATTCTAGAGTCAGCGGGACTGATGGCAGATTTCATTCCATCAATGCAATTTTGTACTTCTTCGAAATCATCAGTTAGACTAGTAGCTTGCTTATGGAGCGCCTATTTGCAAAGTGAATTATAATTTTAACTTTTCCGTTTCAAGGTTTGCAAATCCTTTCTGTATTATTGAAATTGTCTCCATTAATGAATTATTAAACAATATACAAACCTCCATAATTTTGACTTGATGTTTGATTTCTGCAAATGTAGACGGAGGCTTTTCATCAGCCATTTGCTCTCTTACACCACTAATCACTATACGTATCTGCTGGAATCTATTCTGGCAAGCTTCATTCATTGTGGAAAGCTTGTTAACGTGATCTAACCATGTTCGTAAAGATGCTTGTAGATTTTTGAGTCTAGAGTCGAAAGAAATGAACTCTTGGGTTAATTGAGATCTAATCTCAGAAGGACACAGAGGCAGAAGTTTAGTATTGTGTCGTCTTAGCTCCACTAGAAGCTCATCTCCTCGAGGAAATCTTTCGATAAACGCCTGAAAATTTAATAGAGAAAACTTTCAGCAATCGTTACCCTCTAAAAATTTTATTTTAAAAATAAACCCCTTGTACCTCGATTTGAATTTTGACAGTTGGTAACCGTTTTAGTTGAAGGAAAGGTAGTTCTAGGGCTCTTTTTTCCTTTTCCATGTGTCTTAACCAAACTGAAAGTGATTCCTGCGATTTTTTGTAATTCTTCCATGTATCTAGTCGGGTTTGAATTTGTCTTTGCCGTTCTACTAATTTAGATTCTACGTCATGGAACATATTTTGTAAAGACTCGAAGTCAACTGGTCGTTGTTCCACTAGAGAAGAAAGGCTTTGGTTTTGGCCGCGTATAATACTGTGGTGAACTTTACACAAAGTTTCATCTTCTATCAATTGATCACGAGCAAATGGAACAGGCTCATCTAGATATTTTTGGCACTGGGTTAAGTAGTTTAACCAGAGTTGGTGAATTTCCTCTACATCTGCTCGTTCAGGTATGATTTTCCACAGCTTGAGATATTCTTCAAATGTTTGATGGAAAATACCTTGAGACGATTTCAATAGATCTGCCAATTGAGAATTAGGAACAAAAGTTGATGACTGAACAGCTTTCATTTTTCCTTCAGCACTGCCTAACTTCAAAAGCTGCTCATGAACAGATTCCAAACGGCCAAGATTAGGTTCGATTTTCGTTTCCAGCTCCTAAAAAATAAAACAATTAAAAAATAATGTCAAGTAATTAAATTTGAGATATTCTTCTCTCTCGGATCACAATAAAAAACTAAATAAAAATTACCTTCGAGGCTAATGACAAAGTAAACTTAGCATCCTCAAGCAATTGATTTTTAGCAGGAGACTCTTCCAGAATGGAATGAACCGATGTGAGGTAGTTTTTCAAGAATAATAGCTTCCTGGATAATGCCTCAACTTCTAGGTTTAAAGGAATTTGTTGAGTTTTACCATCCGAGTCTTCACCTTGGGCTTCATCCGTAGTTGACCCTTCTTTATGGTGACATATCGTAACACAAAGTTCAGCAGCAAGAGTTTGAAGCTCATTCATTTTTCCTTCGTATACAGGAAGCTGCTCTTTCAATCTATCAAGAAGGTCTTGCGATGGTTTTCCAAGCTCAACTTGGGGGTAAACTGAGCGAATCCAATCCTCAATATCATTTTTCACAGTGTTAATACGGGCCCAGCTGGTAGCAGCCCTGGTGTAAGTGCTTCTAATCGTGTTTAGCCTCTCCACTACCTCGTTCCATTCGGCAACTAAATTATTCACGCTTGTATCGATTTGGTGATGAGCATCCTCAGGACAGTCGCTTTTCAGTTTCTCAGCAATTGTTTGCAGATTAACAACACTGACAGTCTTTAACAACTCGTCCACTCCCTAAAAGATTACATACACAAATGAATTTAAAGTTAATATACTCCATGTAAAAAAAACTTCAGTTCGTTCTACAGTAGAGCTCTACTAACAAAAACCGGCTTGTCCATCAAACTAAATTGAGGCTTTGTCTTTCAAAGGAGGAAACCAATATTCTGATTATTATGATTACAGACAAACATACCAGCGTAGTATGAGAGGAGAAAACGTGTGTACCAAAGGGAGCAGCAAAAGTATGAATGACTGTTCCAGAGGACTATGGAATCTCACTCACGCACATGTCATTCTTATGAAGGCTTAATGGGCCTTCTTTCATTAACTAATGACTAAAGAGAGAGAGTGTTGAAAGCTGAAGTGGCATATTAGATATTACCAGCCACTAACATAACATAAACTACCGTTATAGTTGTAGTTGTGAGCACATTCAATGATTCAAGTAAACTACAAATATTTACCTACCTAGATGAATCCAACTTTGATTCTGATTTTTTTTTAATGCCAGAACTATTTGCATAAACTAACAAATAGGCAGAGACTGTTTACTGATTATGACAAAAATGACGAAAGCTCTAAAATTACTGGTATTCACGTTCATAAATCATGCCATCTTTTAAAACCTGACCTTTGAGTTCATACTCTTCATACTATACATAATACTTAATCATCTTAGGAATGGAAAGAAAAACAAAACGTCTTGGAAAAGTTGACACGAGACAAAAATGAGACAAGTTGCAAGAGAAGAGAAGGTATTTATTGATATTTTGATATGAGCCTTATACTGTTGAAGATACATGTTAAGAATATAAATATTTTATACTACAAGCACAAATAAGCCACATATAGATGAGTTGACTGGTCAGGCCTATTTTTTGCAAGGTAGCATCTTTATGCAAACAAGATGTACCTCTTTTATTGTAGCTAGTTAGTTAGTGATATCAACTATTAGCTTACATATACGTATTGTGTGAAAAATACACTTGAATCTACAATTCTTCATGCCATGAAAGTTTTCTTTCGAAAGTAGTTGGATTTACGGAATTTCAACTAGCCTATCTATCAGTGCAGTGTGAGAATGCATCTAGGTGCCTGATAATTTAGGTACTGACTCAGTGTTTATACCATGAAGTTAGGTTTCATTAAGACTAATGGAGGAATTTACAAGAATACCCATTCCCATTGCAGAAATGAACCAGAATGTCATGACAAGGCAAGGCAAGGGTTACTAATCTGTTTGATCTTTAAGTTAGCAAATCTAATCAAAGGAAGTTTATAGAAAAGAGTGTGGGTCGGGTATGAATGAAATAGATAAAAACAGATGGAAACTTACTTGAAGATATCTTTGTGAGATCTGAAGAGCATGAAGAGTCGTTGGAGGCTCATTCTCTGCCAGATCCAAAGTCGACTGAGCCTGATGTACCAACTGCGCAACAGTATTGAGTGCATGTTCATAATCTTGCCAGAATCCCAACTGTTCCTGCACCCGTTTCCTTAGGTCCTATTTTAAGCAAAGAAACCAATATACCAAGTATTTAGATAAGTATAAGTTCGTCTCACTAGTTAACAAAGCGATTGAACCAATCATTACTTAGCGTCCCCTATTTTTCTGACACTTCTGAAGACAGATTCATATATTAAAGTACGGTATCATGCCCAGCACATATTGTTATGAGAAAAGTTGAATACCACAGCAGTTTGGAATACATACCTTTAATAATATATACAAAACTAACAGAAGCAAACGAACTTCAAGTAGGGTTAACTAAATTGAGTCCGTTAAGCAATTATTTACTCGAGAGAAGTGAGTATACTTTTATGCATACTATGATCGTTTATATGGAATATCTCTCCAAACATTGCAAAGTAGTATTTTCATTTTGCAATGAGTATGCAATATAAATATAAAGTTGTTATCGGGTATTCACACTTAATTTCATAAGTTTTGTTAAACACTCGTAGATTTTTAATAAACAATTAAAATTATACATTTGCAGTACCTGAATTCTTGCTGTAAGCGTGTGCACAGTTGCTTCCATCTCATGCATTTCATGTTCCATTTTCCCCGTATTTAAAGACAAATGGGAAGTAGAAGGAAAGCTTGTCAAAACATGACGCATTTTGTCCAGATCTACATGATTGTTGGTTATATCTTCGTCCAAAGTCTTAGAAAACAACAAAATGCATTTTATTGGTATAGGTCCTTTATATTATTACGATAAAACACATATCTAATTTTTGAGCTAGCTTTATGTGTACCTGGCAATTTTGTAAAGCTTGCCGTAGAATATCTTGAGACAACTCAAAGAAAGAAGCCCATTGATCCACACGAGCTCGAAGGGTATCTTGCAATCGCCTTGTCTATATATTATAAATTCAAATAATTTCAAATTTTAACCTTCATTCCAATTCACCACCATACCATTTCAATAACTGTACGTACTAAAAACAATAAAAAAAACTTTAAATAAACGACTAACCTTGAGAGACATACGCCCAAACGTAGCAAACTTTTCACGAATAGTGTGAGCTACATCCAATTCTCCAGAAACTTGAGCGTCTAAGCCAGATAGTACATTAAGTAAATAACCTATTCGTTCTGCATCCTTTGGTTCAAGACTTCCTTCCTTTGATAATATTGTGTTCAGTTGATGTCTTTTGTTTAAAATTTGAGCTTTTAAGATCTGCAAACAAAACAGCACGAATTACTATAAACATCCTATAAAAAATACACGTATCTCATTCATAGATTCAAAGAAATACCTGGAGTTTTTCAAGGTAGCCATACAGATCATCTTCAGATTCAACCTGAACTACCATGTTCACCATAATATCTTTCATTTCTTCGAGTTCTTTATCCATGCTATCAAGCCTAGTTGAAACAGAAACTGAAACTTCTTCTTCTCCCTGATAAGTGGATAATTCTGTTTGTGCCACAGCAGATATCAAAGATGACCACCGATCATCAAAGTTTGCAAAATTTTCACGAATGGGTTTTTCATCGTTAACTGTCAGTGCTCTGAGACTCTGGTCCAAAAGAACTGCGGCTTCATTTCTTAAGGGTTGTTGGCTTTCGAGCTGTGCC
Organism: Isotoma viridis; assembly: GCA_034696425.1. NCBI lineage: Eukaryota > Metazoa > Arthropoda > Collembola > Entomobryomorpha > Isotomidae > Isotoma > Isotoma viridis. The sequence continues at coordinate 5,272 of JAQGAA010003475.1, forward strand.
TTCAATTCCTATGAACATAAATGACCTAATTCAGCATATTCAATAAATTTGGCATGCCATGCCATAAGCGGATGTTTTCAACACCATATTCTTCAACACAAATATCTTTAAATTACCCAAAAGTCATATGGATGACTTTGAGGCTGTAAAGCTAATGAGTCCATTTTCCCTTCCGCTTTCTGGAGCCAAGGCTTAAGACGCTGCATGAGTCTTTCGTAGTTTGAATAACAGTCTCTAAATCCTATCAAACTTTGAAGACCAGATGTGATTTTATTACTAACATACAGCAACTCCTCAACTAACGCATCCGATTTCCCCTCAAGATCTGGACAAGAGACTACTTCCAATAAGCTCTCGCTAACTGTTCTCAGTTGCATGAGTCGGGCTTGATGAACTATTATGTCGGAGTACATGGACTGTAAATATTTATAAAAGCAGTATGTTATGTTAAAAAAATTTTTCAAACAGTAACAAAGGCAAGGTATGCACAAATGCACAATTGCTTGTTCTTAAATACAAATTACCTGATACAGATTGCAATATTTTTCACACTCTTTCGATGCCACATTCTCAAGACTAGGAATTTTTTTCCCAATCGTACCTAACCAGTTTGTTTCTTCTTCTAACCCTTGCTCAAGTCTCGCCCAACGAGTTGATGCCACAGCCATTTGTTGCCTCTTCTTTGCAGCTCTTTCCAAAACTTCTGTTGCTTGGTCATACAAGCGTTGATGGAGATCCTAAAACACAAATTAACGTTCATTAATGCCTCTAAAGCATTTTATAGCAAACATTATTTTTAAAAGGTCTAATACCTTGTGGAGATCTCGAGTAGATGCATCCAAGCCATATTCAAGCTTTTCCAACGCTTGTTGACATCGCTTCAAGTTTCCAAAAAACTTACGGTTCTTTTGGAGCTCATCTTGTAAATGTTGGAGATTTCTCACTGTGAGCTTTGGGTCTACCAAAGACTCAGCTACCTCAATCACCTGAGAAAATTCTTGGAGAGTTTGTTCATATTCATCTGCAATCGAGATGATTTGCATCAACCGATCTCTTTCTTCTGGTAAAAATGACTCTGTCCGAATAAGTTGATCTTGTAATTCATTTAGTAAGCATCCAACATGTTCTGCTCCTGGATGTTCTTCTGTCCAGCTGAATCCCTTTTCACAAGAATCAACAAGGCTTGGTTTGCTTAGATGAAACTCAGATTCTTCGCGATCTAACTTTTTCAGTTGTTCACTAATAGAAGCATCCGAATTTATAATGGTTTCAACATTAGCCTCAATGTTCTTTAGACCTTCAATAGACTCTGTTAGCTCAACTATAAGTGACTGCATTTCAAGTGCTGATTTTTCAAAACGTCTATTCTTATCATCAGCAAATTTTTTCATTGACCCCACTTCTGTTTTCATAGATTCGACGGATTGTTTTACTGTGGCTTTAACACCTTTATCAACGGTAGGATGTTCTGCCACAATATTATTTAATGAATGAAGAGACAGAAGGGATTCTTCTAATCGTTCTCTTAACTTGTCGCATTCTAATTGTTTCTGTTCATATGTCATATTAGATTGGTCAATTTGTAAAATTTGGTAATGAATTGTTTCAATGATTGTGGTAATTGTTTCTATTAAGTAAACGATTTCTTCTATGATCATTAGTCTCTCTTCTTTCTCTAATGCCCCTTCAAGCCTCCTCAAACCCTGATTGACTTCATCACTTAGCTCGTATAACTGACTCTGTGATGATGTTGAAGCGAGCACCAAGGGTGGGAGATCACGAGATTTAGTTAACTCGTCTAATTTTTTCTGCAAGTTGTTGAGTTTTTCCTTGGCTTCAAGTTCTTCTTTTGGCACAGTAAGCTCTACGACTGCAACAGGCTTGTCTTCTGAAATTTTTCCGTGTTTCTCGAAAGTAACCTTTTTCTTTGCTTTTCCGATACGGTGAGTTTTCTTTGGTTCTTCATCACTTTCTGATGTTGTAGGTTTAGACGAAACGTGTTCAACTGGAACAACTGTTATATTGGCTTCACTTTCTGACGCTGCGGATTTAGATTCAACCGGAGTCTCGGATGTCAAGAGAACTGATTCAGTCAATCCAAGGGTGATCGACACATCACTTGCTGGAGCTAAAATATCTTGCGAAGACCTACGATCAGATGGCCGGGAAGCCGATGATTCGGATACAGGAACTGGTGACACAGCAGGACTTGAAATCTTTGTCAAATAGTGAATTTGGGCTTCTGCCTTTGGTTGCTCAACATTTATTGTAACTGGATGAAGGGGTTCTCCAGCTGCAAAATTAATGTAATCTTCTGGAACAGGGGATGCTATTTGAATACTTACAGACTGAATTTCTTCAATGGTATCCGGCTTTGAAATTTCTAACTCTTCAAGTTCTGTTACAATTGGTTCAGGTACTTCAACTGGCTGTTTTTGTGGACTCAGGATTACGGAATCGTCTGCAGGTACATCTTTTTCTAATGGTGGAAGCTCGGCAGATTCAACTTCAACTTTTTCAGATAGGGACTCAGATGGCTCAAAAACGTCGGTTTCTTGTTGTTCAGGAGCATACTGTTCCCCGGATTCTACAATTTTAATTTCTTCAGATATTAAAGCAGGAGGAGATTCTGGAACTGCAGTGCCCATAACTTCCTTTGGTTTCCCGGCTGCAGAACGTTCAGTAGTTTCGGTTGTTTTCTTCCCCCCTTTCTTTTTCTGCTTTTTCCTGGTCTTGTCTTTTTCAGTCAAAACTTCATCAGTGACCTCTTCATCCATTTCGGTACTAGTTTGTGGTAAAACTTTAGCGCTATGTATTTCACCTGAAGTAATACCAACTGGAGCTTCTTCTGCTTTTCGAATTATTTTCTCAATTTTCGGTACGTCTAATCTTTGTACTGCGTATTCAGGCAATTGAGACTGCGAAGCTTCCGTATCGGAATGAGTAATAAATGCAGAAGAATCAGATTCGACAATATCTTTGCTTACTGGTACTATCTGGAACACATCGTCGTTTACATCGCCCTTTGAAAGCAGCAAGTCTGGGTTTGAATCATCTACACCAGTGTCGGAAATGTCAAAATTCTGTGGGGCAACAGCTTCAGAGACTGCCTTACTTTCGTCTGCAACATTAGATTTATCTTCCACTTCTTCAGCAACCACGTCTGAGCTAATAACTTCAGAGACTTCCTCCGTTTCGTCTATAGTGTCCACCTTATCTACATCTCCAGCAACTTTCTCGACTGAAAACTGTACATTGTCCAGCAAAGTCTCCAAAACAAAGTCCTCAGCAGCCTCGGGCAGTGGTTGCTGATCTTCACTCTTATCAGATGCCTGGGCATCTCTGGGGGGAGTTCCTGCTGCTACATACACATTCATTTCCTCTCCTTTAACCTCAAACCTATCGTCTACATCTACAGAGGTGCTAAAAGAAGGTAAAAGTGCTTCTGTGTTAGTGGAGATCTCGGAATCAGTCAAACCAGAAAGCGCCGGATCTAAGGAATGGTCAGAATCTTGGATTGGCTTACGCTGAAGATCATTCGACTTGTCTGATGCATTATCAGCCTTTTCAATATTTGATGATTTTATGTTCTTTGTACCTGAATATACGACTGATGATCTCTCAGGCAGTTCTTCACTTCCAATTTTTTCTATTTTCTCTTGTTGTAGCTTACCAGACCCTTCGGTGTCTAAACTTGGCTTAGGTAGCATGGAAGGCTTTTCTTCAGATTTTTTACGAGGCTTCCCCTTTTTCTTAGATTTTGTAACTTTTTCGACACTTTGTACTTCCTCTATTGAAGATTCTGTAGTAGTCTTAATATCATCTATCTTCTCGTCCGCAGAGTCAGTTTTAGTTTCAAGGATATGGGGTTCTGTAACAACAGGTTCAATCGACGAAGTAAAGCTAGAATCAAGTAAACCTTCCGCTCCTTGAGTTTTATCAGCAATCTGAGAAATATCTTCCTTTCTTAAAGTAGCACCTTCTAATGATTTTTGTGTCATGTGAATAGCATTAGCCACAGAAGTCGCTTCATCTTTGATTAAATCCATTCTTGAAGTTATAGCCGATCTGAGATGGTCTGGTACAGCTGGATGTTCAGACATCGAGTTTCTTAAAGAATATAGACTAATAAGATGACTCTCCAGCTCTTCTTGCAGGCGTTGGTATTCTGTGTTTTTCTCCATTGGTGAAGCAGAAGATTGTTCTAATTGGGATAAACGATGTCGGATAGTCCAAATTGTAGTTGTGATACTCTCTATCCAATATGTAACTTCTTGAATAACTAAAAATCGATTTTCTTCCATCAAACCAACTTCAAGCCTATTAAGGATTTGGCCTAGATCTTGAGTCTCAGTGAGCTCAACAGGAATTTCCGGAGTCGCTACCGGATAAGAAATAATTTCGAGCAGCCTCTTCTCCACATATTCGAAATTTTCATGAGCTTTTTCTGGGTTGATTTCAGGAGCATGTGACTCCGAATGAAATGATTGGATGTCATGATCATGCTCAGCAGCAGCGGAGACATCGGATTTTTCGTTAGTCGCAGTAAGGGTCTTTGGCGACGAATCTTCTTTACTATCAGATTTTTGTTGCTGCAGCTTACCCTTGGACTTTTTGCGTGGTTTCCTTTTACCATCCATTTCGGAAGGTAAGAGTACTTTCTCTACAACTTTGGTCTTAGGGGCTACCAGTGTGCTATCTGAAGTAAGTGGAGTAAATAAATCTGAATCAATAGTTTCGGATACAAAAACCGGCCTTACTGGTAATAGGATATTTTGTTCTTCTGAGACTTGCTGAGTTGCTGGCGTGATTTGTTGTAGGTCAGATGCAACGGATTCTATCTCAGTTATTGTAACCTCCGGTTGACAAGAAGGGGAAGCAAAGTTTTTGCTGTCAGTCGTTTGGTAATCGACAGCTGGGCCACTGGTTAGCAAAGTTTGCTCGTCAACTTCATCAGGTTCTTCAATGACTTCTTCTGTTACCGTTTCTTTCCCATCAATGACCTCAACTTTTCGAATAATACGCCTCCGCATTTTGATTATTCGCTTTGTTATATGCTTTGTGACTTGTTTTACTTGAACAATAGAACCCCCATCTTCTAGAGGTTCAGTACTGCTTTGTTCATCATCCTCACTCACCTTCCTGTCCGCACCAGCCGCACCTTCCACAGGTGTAATCAAAGTACTGCTTCGTTGTGGCACATGTATGGTTTCCGTTGTCTGAGGAGAAATATTTTCAGGTAAGTTTGGACTTTCTCCAGTGGGTTCCCCTGCAATGACTTGTTCCGGCTCGGGTTGGTTTGCTAGTTGCTTGCTTGACGTTGGTTCTCCTATGAATGGCTTTTCAATTTCAAAGAGTCTCTTTTCATGTTCCGAAGAAGTACCAACATCAGAAGATGTTACTTCGGCGATATCTTCTAAAGTTGCCACCATAGGTAACTCTCCTACAATATTCAACGAAGGTTCTAAGTCACCAGTTATTTTTTCCTCATCGGATATTTTACGTTCACTTTTGCCTTTGCTTTTCTTATGGGATTTCTTTCCTCGACTCTTTGG
>JAQGAA010003476.1:0-10825 GCA_034696425.1 Isotoma viridis
CCTTCATAAATTCGTAATACTTTCATACTTGGAAGCCAACCGTAAAAGCTTTTCAGATCATGATGCTATTGATTCCTCTACATCGGCAAAAGAAATCTTATAGACTCCCATACAAATTCGAATTATTGCATCACGCCTTTATCGTTTTATATATAAAATGTACTTCTAAAATGTTTCACCACTCTATCCCTTTTTTCGACACGTATGTCTCTATCCATTCTCCCAAGGGACCGGCCAATACCCTAATCCATTCTATTCCATTCTGTACACTCAAACATAATATAATCGGACTACCCCATTCCTGTACTGCCGAACACCAAAAAGCACTGGTAAATAGCCCAAGACAGATGAGTATTCTTTCAATGAACGTTCCTTTATGTATGAATGCCTTCTTTCTGAGTGTACCTAGCACAGAATGAACTGACAGATGTATGACTACGAGCACAGTAATGGTTGGCATGGAAAAATTTGGTGAGTTTTTAATTTGTATTATTGACTTGTAAAGTATATTCACATCATAAACTCAACAAGAAGGCAGTAAAAGTATAAAGGTGAATAATCTAACTGAATTCGACGAAGGTCTTCAAGATCCCTTGACCATGTTAGTAGATCGAAAATAGAGATGAAAGTAAAAATACAATTTATCCCAATTCTATCCATTCTATTATATCTTATTAGTCCTTTCACTTCAAAGCACTAAAGAATATATACTGCTGATTCTGCTAAAGTTACTGACTAACATTATTGAAATGCTACTTGATGAGAATGCAAATACATACCAAGCGTCGATAAAATAGCTCAGTTAGTGAGTTAGTAATTCACAACCAATAGACTCATCGCCAAGTGAAAGTGGACTTTCTCTGATTTGGGTTACTTCACATGCTATGGTTGGATTCAGTCGGCTCGACTATTACGAGTCAAAGGAATGAATTGAATTTTGAGCACTCCATCAGGTTGTGTAGGATCATCCATAATCGGCGTACCTTCATAAATTCGTAATACTTTCATACTTGGAAGCCAACTTACCCATCACGCAGACTTTTGCACCATGATAACATCGTAACTCAACTCAACACATCTCCAAAAAAGCGGAAGTTGGTCTGAAGAAAGTTACATGGTGCATGGATTCTCGCTTAATGCATGCTTTTATAATGTAAAAGCTTCCTAGAATTTAGAACAGCTTTATAGAATTCTTCTATGTACCATATACGACTTTGGTATGTTTCCTATTTTGTTTTCTAATGGCCGTTGCATCGTACAATAATAATAATAGCCTTTTACCATCACATCATGACTACTAGTTGTTGCTCGAATGCATAATGATGGCTAAGTACCCCATGTATGTATTAGCATTAAATATTGAAGTAAAAGGTGAAAGCGATGTTAGGTGAATTATATATAGCGCATTTCCATCACATAATGCCCACCGCTTTCATAAATTTATTGTACAACTTTAACTATAAAAATATTCTAATATTGTTGTAACTTCATTAGAGGTGAGTTGGCTAAAACGAAAGTTTGCTCATGGAACTTTCTCTAACTAAGATATTAACGAACAAGTGAATAAATTTTTTACTGAACTTTAATTATATTCGAAGTTATGTTTTGTGTGCGTGAGTTAGATTCATATATGGCTCATGTTATTATTTTACGCTGCTTAGTCTTAATAACAATAATTATAACCCATACCATAACTTTGTGACAAAGCAAATTAATCACTCGTAAATTTCTTTGTCATGCCCGTGCTTCTTAATCGTCAGCTGAAAAGTTTCAGTTTTAGCTCATTTTGCTAAAAATGCCAAAAAAAAGTTATCAAGCGCTAGAGTAATGTTAAAAGTTTACAACTTTTAAGCAACAGCATTATATTCAAGTAAACTTTGGCGACGCATGAAATGTAATAAAAAAGCATTCAGTGATGGTACCAAAACTTATTTTCTGTCATCTAATGATATGCTAGAATGCTAACTTTGGAGTAGCACTTTTCTATGGCATCGATAATCAACTGTTTTGCTTTCATTATTATATTATTTGCAATAATTGAAATACAACCTTAAACAAAACTATAAGCCTTTCTGAGGACCGTTGATGATAACAAAGAAAACTGAATAATAGCACGTAACTTTCCATGATAAAGTGAAAATATAGCTTAGTTGCAGAGATTCTTATAGTTCACTATTTACTATTGAATGAAGTTTGAAGTCTCAAAAACGGAGTCACCAGAGCGTCAGAGTTATGCTTTGTTCTGCTATTGACCACTTGAGTAGATTCAAAACCATCACAGATTTTAAAGAATTCAAGGGTTTTCAAAATCTTATATTTCAGAAAAGAAGGAATAGTGCACAGACACACAAAGAAAGTTAGTAGATAATAGGGTGACGGGGTGACCCATAGCAGTTTACAACAATTTTTGGTTAACATTTGGTTAATATGTGAATTTTTACCATGCGCTTTATTATTCAATAACCAGGTAGGAGACAGCTCATTTGAACTGCACAATTTGAATGAAAAACGTATGTTGTAAATGTGGCCTTTAAAAGTTAAAAATAATTTTTATAAATTCGCATTTTATTTAAACGATTTTGAAAATTTTTAGACTCGTGTAGGCGGCCAGTTCTTTACCGTTTCAAATTTTAAGTTTGTACTTATTATTTGGGGATTTGGTGATACTTTAATTTCTATCAGCTAGAAACAATTACCTACTTCATTGCATATATGTTGGTGTACTCATAAGTTTTTTCATAAGATATAATTAAGAACTGGTTTAAATCTAATTAAAAGACATATTAAAATTGAGATGGCATGAGAACTTTTGAATTGCAATTTCTAATGTCGCGTTTCCGAATTCCTCTTCAGGAAAAGATTGTTTTACAGTGCCAAAGATATTTAATTATTCAGAACGGCCTATTTTACCACATTAAAATCATGTACTAACTTGATTAGAAATTACATTCAGCCCTTTAACACATTTTTAAATGCATTAACTTAGTTTGCAAATTAAGCTGAGCTTGTAACCGTCGTTGTTATTGTATTATACAAACTACAGAGAATGTGTAGCTTTTCTTTAATTTTTGAGGTAACTCTTTAATTTATATACCTAGTCTGTATTTCTTTTACTAAAAGGAATGATTCGTTCTTAGATCCAATCATCAAAAAAATAATCCAAGAAGTCAATACAATATAACTAGTAGAAATATTAAAAGTACTTTTTCAATGAGTACAACTCAAATAAAATTTATGGCCTAGGTCTAACATGCATATTATATGCGCATAAAAATGCATTAACGTGTGAGGAATTGTACAACATGTGCTCAACTGGCAATAATCCCATTTTATTGAGTAAACCCATTTCCGTAATTGCCGTAATAACTTTATATGCGAAGTTTGAAGTTCATGATGAATCATGGCAATCATATTTTAACTGTGATTGTAATAATACTTAAGCAAACTATTTTCATGTAATAATTTTGAGCCATTCAAATCTACAGTTTAGTTTTTAAAACACCTTCAGCACTGAAAACCGAACTATTTTGTACTCTTAAGGTTTATTTTTCTTAAGGTACCATTTAATCAAATGCTTTCGCTTTTCTATTTAGAACTTCCTTTTAATAAACGCCACAGGGCTTATATAAATCGATAAAAGCGGTACCTCAGACCTCAACTGAACTCTTGAGTCTGGTGTCGTCTCTGTGACACTTTCAATTTCCAGCTTGTCACAAAGTGTCATCTTCAACGGGGAATGTACCATGAATGGAATCATACCTTCTTCATGCATACACAAATAAAAGTTTGCCAGTATTAGTAGTATTACAGAATAATGTAATGATATGAATGCAACTAGTTATACAGTTATACTCAGAGGGCTAAAATACGACTGTGAAGGATTTATTTCCTACTATACAGCATATCTATGTAATTTGGATTCCATTCTACAAGCGCTTTGAACTTCATTTGAGTAAAAAAACACTGAATGTAGTAAGATGCTTCTGAAAATGTTTTTCTCGGATTCTATATATTATAAGGAATTACTTATAAATTACAGATTCTTGGAGTTTTCTATTTACGCTATTAATTCCTGGTTTTTCTATTCTTAAGCTATTATTGCTTGAACGTGCAAACTACAAATATACAACATTTCTCACATAGCCCCTTATAAAATTATAGTACTTTCTTTCAGAAGAAAACTAAAATAAGTCAGAAAGTATCACCTAAACTTCAGAACTTTCTCCGTGAACGGTGATAAAGAAAAGTCGAATAATCTTGCAATTTATAGTTTGGAAGTCTGGAAAATGTTACTAGAAATATTGCTGGCAATAAACTTGAGATTAGAAATCTGAACAAGGTTCTTGAGACATTTTGAAATAGAGAAACTCTTCTATATGCCAAAATGATTGACCATATTTTCATATCAACGGTTCAATCTAGCAAAGGACGGCAGTAAAGTTTTAACTTGAAGCCTTTGTATGTTAAATGTCCTGAGATCTTATCCAAAGAAAGTAATTTCAATCAATTTATTTCAATGAGTGAGTTTATATTTATAAGTATCATGCATATAACTATTTAATAAGAACATTAGTTGGAAGGAAACGAAGTCTTCTCGAATAGAAGAAAATGAAGATGAAATGAAGAAATGAAGATAGGATGGATATGAAAGCTGAGCTAGACGGACTAAACTTATAGATATGATGGGATAGTTTGAATGCATGAAAGTATATATTGGTTGGTTTAGCTTGGATAAATGTAGATCGTCCAAAAAAGAAAAAGATAGGTACTTTACTAATATTGTAACTTACCACTAGGATAATACGACTGTTAACGTACAAGTTGAACTGTGGTACACATTATCATAACACTTCCTCATAAGTTATTAAGGTTTTAGGCATAATGGAAAGATTGTTAGATCTTTCTTGGTTCATCCATGGGGATGGATGAATGCGATCTTGACTTGAGTATTGCATCTGTTACAACTAGAAGACTAAACTACTTGATATTGCCTGAGAGTCCTGAGCCTCCGGAGTTATGTACAGTGGTACGGTTTGCTTTCGTCTACTGGGGTTTTTTAAAGGTTTAGGTGATCACTACAAGTTTACGAAGAATAAACTGTTGAGTGGTGGTGATGTTGAAAGTAAGGAAGAAGACTATGCGCCTGTCTCCCGAATAGTTAGGTCGAAGGAAAAGCATGAGAATGAGAGGCTTAAGAGAGAAAGACACACAGTAGTAGATACAGAGTAGTGTTCAGTGCTCAGCGTTCAGTTTTCTTAACCAGTGGCAATTGAGTCGGGGTATACCGCTTTAGATCGGATGGGTGTAGAGAGGAGCGATGGGTTCCGTAAGTCAAGCTAGTTAGAATGAGTGTTCCATCCGAAGCGCCCGTTTTTCGGGCCATGTGCTCCCTATCTATTATCTCTATCCTACGACGAGTACAACTTACTACTACCACGAACCACTACTATTCTCACTCTACATTCAGATTCACTACATTCTTCTTCAACTAATTCTAATAACATTGCGTTCAACGTTACAACTTACAACCAACCAACCACAGTCTAGAGGTACAAAAGGAGCAAATAAGCACCAGTACTACCAGTCCTCTTTTCTCTCTCTCAACCTTTTCTACCTTTAAAAACTCTTTCGATCCCTTCTATCACATTCATAGCCGCTCTCTACCATACAATCTACTTGCTGAGCTGGTTACTTTCTCCACACATTTGGTCCTGTGTAACTCTCCTCTCTCAAATTCTAGCTAAAAAGGGATTCCTCCTTCCTTTTTTCTCTACTTTCCCTTCCCAACTTTCTCCGGGTCTGTACTCTGTAGTAGCCCTTCGTCTCACTCTGCTCCAGGTTGGGCTGTTGTTGGCTGCTCCTGGTACAAAATAAACATTTCCTATCATTGCATCTGAGTATCTCATCTTGTGGTAGTGAGTGGTGAATGTGAAAATCCACCGTTCATTTCACCATAACTTTATCTTACAATCGTTAGAAATCATCACCAATAAAGACTTTTTACTTTTACTAGTTTCAATTGATTATATTATTACCAATTCTTTCTATTCTATAGTTACAGCCACCATCTCTTCTTTCGTTCTCTTCTCCTTAGTAAACTGACTTTCTCTTCCTTCATTATTAGAAGAAAGTGCACTATTCAATAATATATCAAACTTGTAAGATTTTGATTACTCATGTGGAACTACATACATCATACCTGCTTTCATCATTTCTCTCCTTTCTGTGAGTAAAGTATACATAAGATATGCTACTCTTAGTTCAAAGAGACTGAAAATCTTTATATCCTTCTTCGAAGTGAAACGAAACTGTACCAGTAGCACCGGCATTCCGAAACGGTATTGAATTTTAAAGTTTCGACACTCTAGTTCCCATATGATTATATTACCCCGAGGTAAACAGTATGTTAAAATTTGACAACAAAATAAGAATGTGATCCGCAGAGTAAAAGAAAAGAAAACAAGCAAGTATTCCGATTCAATTCATTACTAAAAATAACTATTTTTTTTTTCTTTCCGGCTTTACTGTGTCGGATATCGTAGATAATAATGATGAATATAACTAATGGATAGTTAGACCCTAAGCATAAGTTGTTTGCTGGGTGTCTGTCTGTAGTGTGTGGCATAATGTACCAACTTTACATATATATCCGTGACATAGAATCTCTTAAGAGGACGAATCCATTTAAGATTTACCCTGCTGTTTACTGACTTACTTAAACTTAGTTTTACGGACTCATTTCTTCTTGTACAACACATACAACTCTCTAGGAAACATACTTAAAATTTTCATGTACTCTCTTCTCTTTTACTCGTGTCTCACCCAAATCATCCTAAATGTTCCACAACAGAAAGAGATATTATAGGATCAGTTTCAGTGTCGAGTTCAATGCCACTCTATTACTACTACTACTACTACTACTACTAGACTACTAGTTGGGAAGTCAAGTGTGTGTGTAGATATTAAATAGTTTTGTAACATAATTATTATGTGCGAGAACTCGTAAGTCTTAGTGAGTCTTGTACCATCGTATCATAAATACATAGACCAGTAATAAAATCTACTATGCATGGTGGTGAAATCAGTTAAAATCCTTTTTCCGTATGTGTCAATGATAGTAGTATCTATATTGATCTCGTGTAAGGATATTAGATTCGATTTAAGTCTGCCATAATAATATAATTTTACCCGTTTCATTTACTGAATTCCCAAAACACTTAATAAACTCAGTACTACCCGATTTTTTGATCTCCAGTTAACTGCTGCTATGGAACTAAGTCAAGAAGAAACACTTATCGTTAGAATGATTTAAGCCGCAGACTCATTACACCTGTTGGGCCACTAGTATTCTCATTACTACTACTACTATAAATATATTTACTTTTCCTTTATGCCTGTAATATTGTAGAAAGTGGATCAACTCATTCTCGTTACTAAATTGTTGTATTAAGTAACATGCATATTATATTGAATTTAATTATTAATACTCATAAGACTCATACTGATTGTTAACTAGATGGATGTTAAAGCAATTCATTTAGTTTATATACTTTAGAAGTTCTGCGTCATTAATGTACAAGTGAGCAATATTTAAAGCAGTATTACCCAAACATAGGTGCTAAAATCGTATAAACTGTGAGTACTACTGTTGTACAATTAGTAAAAGTATTTCCTAACATTTGCATTTACTTTTATATACGCAAAATAAAATTACTTAAGCTGACTGGCTCAGAGAGGGATAAATTGAAGGCTTACTACTCTTGATAGACAACGAAGAAAGAAACTTTATGTATGCAGATGTATTTATGCAAAACTTTCCTAAGCGTTTATGAAAACTTTTAAAGTACAAAAACATGAAACTTACTTATTGTGTGTATAAATATGCTTCAATCTTAAAAATTTACCTTTTGGATTTATCTTTACAATACTACAGAATTCATCTTCATAAACATCTATATAAAATTTTCTTTAGCTTCTCTCCGATAAATTTTAGGATTTGCATTTAGAAAAATCAAGCTTAACGAACTTTAAGTTAAAGTGCTTTGCTACTAGAGAAAAGTTTGTACAATGACTTTTCCTTAATTTTATTGAGAGAATTATTACTTGAACTTAGAATGCGATCACACTGCCTGTGATTAATATATGAGCCAGTGTTGAAATTATCCAAATCCCACAAGAGCATGTCTAGCATGATGATGATGATGACTTTCTCTTTTCATGGTTTACTGATGAAAAGCAGTCTGTACAAATAGACTTGGGACTGGAACGCTACCGTTTGTCTCGATTCTTGAAACTGACGACGACGACATAACTTTCTTAGTAACCAAAAACGAAAAGGCATAAAGAAAAGTCTGGTTGACTGGTTGATTTTACGAAAAGAAAAGAAGAAGATTTGAGAATCCAATAAGTTTTTGTACAAAAGAGACCAAAATGGAGAGTGATGCGGGTTCACTGAGTGATATGGGACTAAATGGACCTTACGACGAGGATAATGTGTATCGCTGGACAAATGACAACAATAGCATGGAGGACTATGGTACCTTCATGAATGGGAACGGGACCAACAACACTGTTGTCCTCCATGCTCTGGGATACTCTACACTTCATATCGTAATCTCGTCCATAGTCCTGACTTTTATGATGATTGTCGTCGTGATAGGAAATATGCTTGTCATCATTGCCATTGCAACAGAAAAATCATTAAAGAATCTACAGAATTGGTTTATAGCATCTTTGGCCGTGGCAGACTTCTTCGTTGGACTCCTCATAATGCCCTTTTCTTTAGCAAATGAACTCATGGGCTACTGGATATTTGGAAGTGTTTGGTGCAGCATCCACTCAGCAATGGATGTACTACTTTGCACTTCCTCCATAATGAATATATGTCTAATCAGCTTAGATCGCTACTGGTCAATCACTCAAGCCGTTGATTACTTGAAAAAGAGAACTCCCGTCAGAGCTGCTGTCATGATTGGTATGGTTTGGGTTCTCTCAGCCTTAATCTCAATTCCACCTCTTCTTGGTTGGAGAGATCCCGATGCATTGACCAACTCACCTGTGCCAACATGTCAAGTAAGTTCAAACTTTTAACTTTAATAATCCAACTTACAGCATATATTCCATCTCTCTCGCTCTGTTCTTCGTCTATACTTTTTTAACTAAAAAGCATCACCATCATCATCGTCATCATAACCTCAGAAAACTTACGTTTACAAATATATCTCTATAAAAAATAAGAATCCGTCGTAACACGTTCCTTTTGATTTTACAAGGCATAATGTCATATCACAAAAGATCTAAATGAAACATTGTGGAATAAATTGAATTTTAATATGCTTCAGTAAGATAGCTAATAAGAATATAAAAAAGGACTTGTCGATTAACTTCGTGGGGACTATTTAAATTTCTGAGTTCCGCATTAGGTAGGGTACAATCGGGTGATTATATTGCAATGTATAGAGAATGATAAGTACATTAAGTCTAGAAAGGAAAAAGGCTGTGAAGTGAAAGTGGAATGAGAGTTCATAAAGAGCATTCATTTCGATTCATTCAACGAGCGTTTGAGAAGTCTAGTCTCTAAGTTGAACTTTTTCAGCATCAGTCCTAGTCGAGTGAAGTTTTGTTAACAATAAGGACGTCTGTCAAGGCTCTTGAGATATCATGATGCGAATACAGACAGGCAGTGTAAATGGTCATCAAGGATGCTTAAGGATTTCGTATTCACACAACACCATCTACTACTCACTCCTATTTCCCATTCACATAGAAATACGTGCATTATCTTACCCTTACAACCAACCATAATCATAGTAATGTCTAAGTCTTCTTCTCTACTTCCCTTTCATCACAGTCAGTAGTCTCATAAATGGGCTTTTCATTTTCACATAGGCAATAGAAAGAACTTTTTCGAACATTTATATCCACCATACTATTGCCCTTTTACCTCACACCACTTCCATTTTATCCCTAGTTTCGAATAAAAACTTCCACAAAATGTGCCACATTAAATTACGACCTAATCATTTCTTTAAAGATTTAAAAAAAACATTTCCTACACAAACCATACTTTCAAGAATATAATAATATGAGATATAATTTAATGTAACTTTCTCTTCGAGATAATTGCATTTAAATTCAACATTGCGCACCCCATTAGTACCTACATTAAATCTCATCGTATCACAGAAATTGAATTTTGAAAAGAACAATATACTTATCAAATTTTAAATAGCTGTTTCGACTAAGAGTCGTATCATTGAAATATACATTACCATTAGAAAGTATAGTGTAAGAAAGTATAATAATATTTCACGCTGCACTTAAAGTATTAAATTATAGGAACACGTTTCAAACCATAAACTAACATTACTCGAACAGCTAAAGCTGTAAAAGAATTAGTTTATTAAATATGCATGAAACACATAGCAAAAAGACAAGAAGCGGTTCTCAACTACTACTACACGCAATTTTACTCAATTACACCACTTCACCTCACCTCTGAATTATTGTACAATAATATAAGAGCTTATCGTAGTGTTCACTTTAATTTCCTTTTGAGTATGTAGAAAGTTTTTGCATGCTTAATGATGGTGCTTTTATCATCAAAATATTATGCAGAGTTAGCTAGGAAATAAACAAATGTTCAAACTTTATATTGGCATGTAAGTAATAATTGAACAAAACCATCATCTCGCCTTGTCACTGCTCATCCTATTCTTCTTGTATTTACTAACAAGACATTATTGTCTAATTGTAGTGTTTATACACTTTATAGACAAAAGTAGGCATTTAGATACTAAAGAAAAGATAACACGCTCTTAACCAC
>JAQGAA010003477.1:0-10823 GCA_034696425.1 Isotoma viridis
TGCTACTAGTACTCCTAGTACGGGGACAAGTTTTGTTTTAAACTGGATTCTTATTATGAGAGTATGGAGATTATTGCTTTTGATTTTAGTTGATCTTCGTTTTAATTGACGCAAGATATAATTTCCCTTTTAATATCAAAAAGTAAACTGAGACATTAAATTATATACAAAAATATTAGAATGGAATGAATCACCAGATAAAAGATTTACTTGGTTTGGATTTCTAAACTACAAAGACTCAAAGAGTAAAAAGAGTTTTGTAAACAAAACAGTTAAGTGTAGGCTCTGAAAAAAAGATGAATCATTTTTTGGGTTGTTCTTAAATGTAGGAATGTGATAATGGATTAATCATCATACTTTTAATTTAAACAATATATTTTGTGTAGTCTACGACAATGCATTTTTAAAGTACGAATACAGCTTTTAACTCTGAAATGATGAGACACGTAGAATTCGAGACAAAAAATTATAAACTAGGTTGGATTTTAAGTATTTATCTTAAAATTTTAGTCACTTAATCATTACTTGGAACCTACTTTTATCCATGTGTTTATTTTGTTAAATAGAACTTTTCAATGGCAAGTTTCAGAATTAAAAAACAAACTGAAATATACAGCAGAGAAAAGGTACTTTAATGAGTAGTTTGGGGCTTTCCTCGCTTGCATGAAACAGATTTATTCCCGGAAACATACTTTTGGTACGTTAAAATTTACTTACGTACCTTGCTGTAAACGTGCAAAAAACTGGAATCTGTCTCCAGCATTATAAATCAGCTTACCGGTTAAACCAATTTAGTTCTCTCTCTCATAAGTCACGAAATAACATCCCCATACCTAGAATGAATAAAATCAAAGTAAAATCAAGTGTAAATATACAATATAAATGTTTTATTCCAATCTCCCCGAACGCCTTATTAACTCTACCTAAAAAATGGCACATATACCTAATAATGTTTCAAGTCTCAAGCAATTTGTGGGACATGCAGTGTATTAGATTAAAATAACTTATATGAATTTGATTTACTGAAATATAGGAAGATTGACTTTGACTCGCAAAAGCTCTATTAACCCAGTTTCAAAGAATATCCAGTCCTAGGTTGACTTGGACTCATTCTTTAACTCTAATAAATGTTTTACTCTCAACGTTTATTTGTATTTGCGGAGTAAGACCTAATTTCGTATTGGTACTACTGGCACCTGTACCTGTTTTCTAACAAACTTTGGAGTTATTACTCAACTTGTATTATATATATCGTCTTGATACTACACATTATCAAGACCGAAAGTGTTAAAAGGCATTTAATATGAAATGAAATGGAAATTGTCGCTCCTGACCTATATTTTATGCTTGAGTAGTTGATTCTGGAGGGTGGAGAACTTGCATGGTGACAGTCATAAACATTTTTGCATGAACATGAGCTTGAATTTTATGCAACTTTTTACATACATTAATTATTCAAGGAATTGCATGCTGCAATTTTCAAAAAAATCGATAAAAGTTTGATAAAAGGTTAAAGGTGGAATATGTTCTCAGTAGTTTGATATGAATCACATAAATTCTTACAAAAAAATCCATTATACCGGTTTTTTGCGCTTGATTCCAAAGTTTACTAAACTGTCAAGGTTTTCGAAACATGTGAAAGGCCACGGGCGAAATAAGCTCCGCGGTCTGAGCCAAAGAAAAACCCAGTATTTCAAATGCAAGCAAAAAATGTTCTAGTTATCATATAATCTCTAAGTGCGGATTAAAAAATCTGGATTAACCGCAACTTAAGTCGTTAAATAATTTCACCACCTGCACCTATTAAATGTCTGTGGGTTTGTCCAAGTTAATTGCTCATAATTCCTCAGGAAAGACAACTGTCATTACATCTTAATTCAGTAATTGTTAGCAATTTGTTGTGTCTGAAAATGTTTAACAAAAGGAATGATGCGAATATTTATGTGCGTATTTGTGTTTACTAATGTTAAGGTTTTTTTTCCAACATAATAATTTTTTACGCCTTCCCCATGTAAAAAATTATTGAGCTTTTAGAATAACATTGTAAATTAATGGCAAAATATAAGCTTAGAGCGATAAAACTGACCTAAATCAATTAAATTATTAGAAAGGAGTTTTTCTTGATATTTTTATCAATATTAATCTTAATAAAATCCAGCGAAAGGCAATGTCAAACAAGATATGAAGATAGTGAAAGGTGAAGGGCATGATTTTGCGGTAGGATGATTACCATACATGCGTGTAATTATTACAAAATTCGTATTCATAATGCATAAACTAATATAATGTAAACGCCCAAAAAAATTACAACTTCGGTAACCAACCCGATCTAGTAAAAAATTGTGATTGGTAATTGGTAACTAACTGGTTTCACAAATTTTGCAAAAAATAGACTCACTCATCAGCCAACTTTCCACGCTTCCTTATTTTGTCTCGTTTACAATTGCGTGCTATAAAAAATCCTGTCAGGCAGGTGAATATGTGAACATTTTTTTGTGTAAATTATTACCTATAATTACACATAAAAAATTCTGACTATAGAATTATTTTGTTTTTTACCTTTCAATGCTGCGTATGACCTTGCACGAGTGAGACAAGTTGAAATTAAAATTAGAGGGTTGAAGATTAGTGTCATGAATAAAGTTTTTAATTTTAGACCGTTTTTATTACCAAAATATTATTCGTAAATATATTAACACACCTTTTGTTCTAAAAATAATTAATTCCTGGGGATCAGTTTTCGTCAAAATACGCATTAGCTTCTTGAAAAAAATTATCCTCTCTGGCAAGAATTTGTAATAACAAAGAACTCAACAATAATTTACAATAAATTTGTTATTCAATGAGCTTTTACAAGACTAAAATTATCCAATCAAAAATTCTAGGAGTAAACTGAAATAAGTTTATAATATAAGATTTCGTATTATTTTTAGATAAATAATTAGGAAGTTATTGGTTAAATAAAATAATACGATATGAACAGCTTAGGCATTTCCTAGAGGAGCTTAATTAATTATGCTTACTAATACTAATGCAGATATCCCAGACCCACCGAGACCACAGAGAATATGCCAATTAGTTATGGCTTTGTTTTTAACTCGTTTCTTCTTCAACAAAAATGAATCACTTGTTTTTCCTCAGAAATGTTTATTGAAGTAAAGGCTGTTTATGGGGTTGTATGGAGCAGTTGCATATCTTATAGATGAAATTGTTTTGAATGACAATGGATTAAGACATTGGATAAAAGTATACATTCTTTCTTGAATTAAATATCAATGAATATCTCCGGCTTTAGTACAATTACAGAAAGGTTTTATAAATGAAAGGAAAATGTCCAGTCGTTGAAAAACAGCATGACTTTGGTTGTTCCCAATTTGTCAAAGGTGCTCTAGTTTCAGACTCAAGGGTTGCACGAACAAAACGGCAGTGCTGTTTTAGAGTACAGTAGGGTCGTATCGGGAATTATGTTTCTGTAGTATACACCTTTCCTATATCAATCATGTACAGTAAGAAAATGTTAGTAGTGCCAGTTACTACTTACTACTGTTGCATGGGCTCATGAACTTGTCCATTTATTATTATCAAATAACAGCTCTGAATTTTACAGTGTTATAACCAGATAGGGAAATCATTTGTGGGAATACCAAGTGGACATTGGCAAGTAGGTACAGCGTTTTTCTTACCTTGTCCTACTTTCACTGTACCTACGAACAAAGACTTTCTCCGGGAAATAAAATAATCTATACATTTAATGCCCTTAAAATACACACACCTGACATATTCTTAGTGGTCAAGGGGAAGTACAATGGAATCATTTTAATGCGGAGAAATTCAGAAAGTCTCATAGTAAAGCCATTGTATTCGATACTTTTGGAATTGCCAGGTTCTAATGAAGCAATTTTTCGTTTATAATTACAGGTGTACTTATCACAATTTGGATGGCTGGACCCCTCAACGAAAAAAATGGGTTCTGAATCTTTAATCGATCTCCGAAAATCTATAGAAGAATTTCAGTCATTTGCTGGGCTAAATGTTACGGGTGAATTAGACCATGACACTCTGGAGTTAATGAGTATGCCACGTTGTGGAGTTCGAGACAAAATTGGTCATGATGCTCGTCGTAGGAAAAGATATGCACTTCAAGGTAAAGTCCCTTATTCTTTGAAGTAATTTAGTAAATAACCTTGTTTTATTAGTATCAGGTCATCATCATTCCAATTCCAATTACACGAATGTCTTCGATAAGAAGTTAACATTCTTCAAGGTTACTGTTGCTTTAAACAATATTAAAAAAACATGTACATAGTGCTCACAAACTAAACAAGCCAGGTGGGTAGGTAGACAATAAACAAAATCATTGTAATTTTTCATCATAATTGGCTTTCCTTGGGAAAGCTTTGTTAATTTAATGAACTTAAGAGGAAAAGACGTTTAGTTTATTGCTTAGGAGTCGAAACCAGGGGCAAAGGTTCATTTCACTTGAAACCTCCACTACATTGTCCTATGTTTGCAAACCTGGCAATGACATTCTAAAGTCACGACATCATTGAAAATTCATGAAACTCACACTGCCATAATTTCAACAATGACAAAATTCACAATTTATTAATGCCAATATTCATTGATATCACTAACTCACCTATACCTACCTATTTATACTCTTTGGCCTTGATAATTTCAAGAGGTTTCTTCAGAGTTGGGAGACATAATAAGATACTTATTTGACGAGACACGATGACATTACGGAAGACTTTTTGTCGGTATTCCATAAGAATTTTAGGCTATATATGTAATCATAATAGGTGTGTAGGTGATTTTGTCTAAGAAAACATGAACATGACAATTTATTATTATATGGACGTCTTTTGTATTAGTAATTCAATAAGTGTCAGTTTTTGTTACGATATATAAAGAAAAATATTGCAAACGGATACTGCTTACATTTACCACCACCATTAGTAAGTGATGGAATGACATGGGATTAATTAAATAGACGACGAAGAGAAGCAGACTTTGAAAGTAGATTCATTGCCAAAATAGCTATAAATCATGTAATTTATTGAATAATGTCGCATTAATTTTGGCTTTTCTATTGCCTTTCTACAAAATAAATATGGTTTTTCATAACGTAGATGAAAATAGTTATAAAAAGGATCAAAGGTTACACTGCTGCATTTTGTACAAAGTTATAATAGAAACTTTTGGAACAATATGCCATGTACAATTACACATGTTAAATGTCTCTGCAATGCATTTTGCATGTCTAGAGAACATATATAAAGTTTGGCTTGGGTTTTTGCAAACCAAAATGGTTAAAACTTAAGCAAATTCTAAGGATAATAAGAAGGACAAGAAGTGCCCAAAAGAAATGCAAACCTCTTGTAAAAATACGTTCACCTTTTTTGTGTTGTATGCAAATAGTTAAGAAATTAGAAAGAATAAGAGTTTGATCGATTTGAGACAATGAAGCAGATCAATAAAATGAAGAAGACTCACCCATAAAAGTATCTTAAGCAAAAGATAACTATTTTTTGGAATCGATGATACAATGAAGTCAAAGTCAGCCGGAGAGAAAATATAAAACATGCTAAAACAAATATTGAAGCCAATCTTAATAGGAGATCAGCACTTAATTATGTTGATTGTGTACAATAACTTGAAGCCTCAGTGAATTATTTTATTGTTTCAGTAATGATGTTAAACCTTATATTCATGAATGTAAATGAATAATGAGAAATTTGTCTTTGAATCCAGGTTCGAGGTGGAAAGTCCGTGAACTTACATACAGAATTAGCAAATATCCAGCAGTAGCCGAGAAATTAGGAAAAAGTGTAATAGATGCAGAGATATCCCAAGCTTTTAAGGTTTGGGAAAATGAAGCTGATTTAACTTTTAAGCAATTGACTTCTGGAAAAGTGCATATTGAAATACGCTTTGAAAAAGGAGAGCACGGGGATGGAGGTAAGTTCCACATTCTTTGACCTTTTTCCTTTTATTTTTAGACTCGTGAGAATATTAAGAAAGCATGAATGATGAGGTGACCTTTATTTTTAATGTTAAAGATGCATTCGATGGAGAAGGTGGTACCTTGGCTCATGCATATTTCCCAGTGTATGGAGGCGATGCTCATTTTGATGATCAAGAGAAGTGGACTGTTAAAGAATTTCGGGGGACAAATCTTTTACAAGTTGCAGGTTGGTAAATTTTTCAAAATTTTGAATTTTTTTAAACAAGCGTGCTGAGTGAATATGTCTAAACTTTCCTGTAGCTCATGAATTTGGACACAGTCTCGGACTCTCGCACTCAGATGTGAGATCAGCGTTAATGGCCCCATTTTACAGAGGGTATCAACGAAATTTTAAATTAGACGAAGATGACACCCAAGCTATCCAGGTACAATAAATTAAACTATATAAAGGCAAAGTTTTAAACTTGGTATAATCAGTTACGGAAGTCATCACTAAATGTAAAATTCAGCAATCTCAGTTTGCAAATGCATGAAACAAATTTTTTCCCCATTGATCCAAACTAATTTGCCATTTGACCTCTGAGATAAGCTATGTTTATCTTTTATTCATACACATACTCAGAACTTAATACTTTGTTTATTTGACCAGGAACTAAATAAATAAACAATTCTCCAGAAATTATCTTATGAATGGTCGTATAGCATAGAAGTTGTAAGCACAAAATCCAAAGTACCTAAAACATACTTACAAAAACCGTTTGTTTTTTACAGGCTTTGTACGGAAAAAATAAATTAGTTGTAACAAAACCACCAGTCCCTCCCAAACGACCTGACCTCAGTATACCAGGAGGAAGGCCTAAACCTCCTGTAAAGGGAGGAGGCTCATCACCGTCTTCCGATAACAAATTATGTAATGACCCAAGGATTGATGCAATTACTGCAATGTCTGATGGGAACACTTATGCTTTTAAAGGTTTGAATAAAACACATATTTATTCATATTCCAAATGTTATAATGAACATAATTAAATGTCTCAATATCACATACTATAATTACTTCCTCTCCAATAAATCTATTTATTACTTGTTTTTGTGCAATAGGAGACGATGTGTATAAACTAACGGATAATGGAATCGCCCCTGGTTATCCTCAAAAGATAAGAACAGTGTTTAACTCTGGATCACAAACGTTACCCGGAGACATTGACAGTGCTTTCACCTGGTCTAATGATAAAACTTATTTTTTCAAAGTAATAATATTTTACAAATATATAAAATATTGATTTTTCCCAAAGCTTCATTCATATACCTTGTTAACTTTATAGTACGCTAAGTCACGAAAGTTTGTTTCTGCAATCACTGCTACCACTAAGCTAATAAATCTTTTTAGGCATTTCTAGACATTTTATGTGACACGCCACGAATTGCATGAATGCGTGCAAATTCTTATTTAATACGTTGGCGATTGCTTTTTGAGTATTCGAATCAGAAAGATATTTGTGTAGACTTTATGAAATTATTGCATGTTATCATTCTAAGAAGAGGTATGGATGAATGACCGGACTTTTGTGGTGTTTTTATTAATTTCAGTAAATCAAATCATTTATTTACTTGAAAAGGAAACAACTCATGCTTTCTGCTTCGGGAAACTTTTTATGTGTCGTGATTATTACCAAATACTTTGAAAACGTACTTAATTTTTATGTTATACATTGTTTTTCTGTTGTCCAATCGATTAGGGGTCAAAGTATTGGCGTTACTCAGACATGAGAATGGACACCGGGTATCCAAAATCAATTTCAGATGGCTTTGCTGGAATACCAGAGAATATAGATACAGCCTTTGTTTGGAGTGGAAATGGAAAAATTTACTTTTTTAAAGGGGACAAATACTGGAGATTTGATCCGCTTCGTAACCCCCCCGTGAGCCCTGGCTACCCCAAACCGATCTCAAACTGGAATGGCATTCCTAATAATATAGATGCTGCCTTACGTTATAGTAATGGTTATACTTATTTCTTCAAGGGGAAGAATTACTGGAGATTTAATGATAGAAATTTTGCAGTAAGTAGCAAACATCAATTATGAAAATTTAACAAAATGTTAATAGTTGAGATGATACATTCTATCAATGGTACCCACTACAGGTGGACACTCCCGATAAAGATAGATTTCCTCGTGCAACCGCAGATTGGTGGTACGGCTGTGGGAAAAGCGATACAATGAAGTCAAGTAATCCTCAAAGTACAGATTATCATAATGACGATTCTAGTGAAGCTGGTGAGTATGATACAAGTGAACCTAGAGATATCGATATGTCTCCTTTTAATCCTATTCCGAGAAGTACACCTACTGAGGAAAAGAAGCCTTGGTGGAAAAAAATGTGGAATTGGATGAAAGGGTGAAAGTTCAATTAAATCAAAGGGAATTATCTTGAGTAGATTCTCGTATAAATTATTTAAAAAAATATTAAGTTTACAAAGGGGCATTGCATTCTAAGCTAAAAGACAAACTGAAATGCTTTGTGGTTCCCTATAAGCTACTCGAATGCTACGCTATTATGAAGTTTGCTTCACGGGGTTTTTAATTATATTTTTAACATTAAGTTTGTTTTAAATATAACAAGCATGAAATGCTATATTCTATTGTACTTCTTTTACTTTACATTTTTAATAAGTTTATAATTTAATTTATATTCTACGCACTTTGGGTAGGCATTGCATATTTTTATTATGTTTGTACTTGCAGAATATGTTCAGTCTGACACTTGAAAAATGATTTGAACCCCCCAATAATGGAGATTGAATATATGATGAGAGCCTCCTCCCTCTTCTTCGTCTTGTTTCTAACATGTCGTTGTGTACCTGCAAAGCAAGTCCCTCAGTCCCTCACAACCCCTCATTCAAAACACTTTTATACAACAGGGTTGAATTATTACGCTTTGATTTTTTGGAAATGTTTAAAAAAAAAATAATTGTTTTATGTATGGGCTTAGCCATTGATATTTTTATGTTTTGTACTAATATTGCATATTATTTGTAATCTAATCTAATTATGCATTTTTTATGATTATATGTGTTTGCTCGTATTCAGAATGAATGACTGCTTGATAATATAATAATAATGATTTTTTGCTTGAGGGTTCATTTTCTTTTGTTGATTTTCAATGCAAATTTTTGTAAGTAAATGATTAATTAACCTCGGGGCGTTTGCTTTCAAAGAATGAGAAATTAGGTATTAAGAAAAAGACAATCCAAATGCAATTTAACGAGTAGGCTCAAAGATTCCATTACATTTTTTAAACATGACATAATAATAAATATTAATTGAAGTGTTTTGTGAATGCTAAGTTACTGAAACTGATTGAGTATGTTGATTGATTCTGGTATGATAAAGGTGAACGATCGGGAGGCTCTTCGGATGTACTAATATCGTCTAGATGCCTTCTTACTAATCTGTGGATAGCAATAGCTTCTTTGTTACCGTTCCTAACTACAAGATTATTATCTTCTGTATTGTTGTAAGCGATTGTTTAGAATAGTGTAGAACTGTGAATGCAATAAATTATTTGACAACTACGAATCTCAATAATTAATGCACGTTTTAATTCTACATTTAATTTATTCAATTATTATATTGATGAACACAACTTTTGAACATTCTTGCTATTTCCATTATTTATAATTCATTGAATTTTATTAATACTATGTGATTAAAATCAAGATGACAGGAATTTTTTCAGTTGAACATTAAAACACAAAAGATGCAACGTTTAAGTAACAAAGAAACTTAAGGAAGGCACAACTTGATAAGCGTATGAGTGTGGATACGTACAATTAGTTACGTTTGAACTTCGGAAGATGAATCCGACCTTATACTAATCCAGCGGAATAGGGCACAAATTTTGGAAGTCTCCATGAATTTCAGAGACCTTTCTCCAAGCATCAGCAAATTCAGGGAGCATCCACAATTCAGAAACATTTCTTAAGTCCAAAAGAACTTTTCGCAAACCTGACATATCACTGGAGTTTATAAACCCTTGGAGTATTTTGGACCATGCATTAAAATCAGAGTAAACTTCAAAGACCAATGCAACTTGCGCGGCGACAGAATGTCCATTCATTCCAAGCAACTTCTCCAAAAGCCTGGATTTATTTCGCTTTCGAAGGGCATAGGGTGTTACAGATAAGCCTGCTTCTTTCCTTAGGTCTTCTACCAGTTCTAGAACATTTCTGGAAAAAAATAAATAAAAAACTCAGTAACTGCTCAAAAACAACTTTCCCCATAACTATTAAATTAAACTATAGTTGAATAAACTCACTTATCAGTCTCTGGCTCAGCAAGGGTGTCACTCAATCCAGCAAGTTCGTTTTGTAAATCACCAATACGCTTGGCATATAATCTTGACGCTGTTTGTTCTTCATTCCGCCCAATTAAAAGGGAAGCCCTGCTAAGGAACTCTTTCTTAATGCATCCAAATGCTTGACGAAATAAATCTTTATCCCCAAATTTTAAAATTGTCGAACCAAAAGTTCTTAAAAATTTAAAGAAAACATCTTTTGGGTTAGTTGGTACACCTTCAATGTACATCCACTTGTAAATTGTTAGAAAGTCTTCTTCAAGTGGCATTTCTTGCTCCCTAAGGCCCCAAAATATCCTATAACTCCCAAGCATTTTAGCAACATCCTCGGTATTCTCTTCAAAACTAGTCATTATAACTATTAACTCATGGAGTATTCCTAATTGATTGTCTGTGGAATATGGGCAGTGACAAATCAGGAACTGTGCTAAGTCAAAAGCCGCACTTTGAACAAGACCAGCGGTCATCCTATTGGTTCCAGATCGGCCAACGCTAC
>JAQGAA010003478.1:0-10822 GCA_034696425.1 Isotoma viridis
ATGCCGGAATGACATTTTAATGTTCGTAATAATAAACCAGCTGTTGGTTTTTGGCAGGATAGTACATCATGGAGTGACTAGTAGACCATAATTGTCTTAGGCATAAATTCTGTCACGTAACCTTCATTCCTGATGCATATAGCGATTAAGCTGAACTTAGAGTTTCATGAGGAAGAAAAGGAACCTCGTACAATTACATAAAATAAGAAGTGTAAAATGCGATTAAAAGATAATAAGTAATTCATGTCACTGATTTGCATATTATGTGCCTTCTAGTCTTAAAAAACCTAATTGTAAGCAAGTGAACGAGATCATCGAACTCAGCTCTCTTGATTCTTTGCTAATATACAAAATATTTCGTCAGCTGTTCATCATGACTTTTCAACTCACTTAAATAAAGACTTTAGCAGCGATGTGATTTTTTTCACAAGAAATTCCAAGATGAGGAAAACATGAAATGGATACAAAGCAACGCAAAACTAAGGCACGAAATAACAAGTAACAAGAAGAATCAAACACCCAATCTAACTAACTAACTAACGATAAATGCCAAGTATATAATAAATGCTCTGAGGCTGGGATTTAATGATTATACACACAATTACAATCAGCAGAATTGAGTACTCATACTTTATACATACCATGGTCACGGCTGCTGTATATACCCTATTGTATTTTGTAATACATACTTCATTATTTGAATCTGCCAAGCCATCCCTTTATTACCTGAGAAGAGGTCTGAGGCAAGGTGGTGTGGTAAGTGGTAACAGACCCACCTGCAACTTTTCTGTAATCATTGTAGCTTCGTATCGTATGGCAAACATGTAAGTTAACTCCTCCGTCGCGTCGTGAGAATCTTCCTATATTATCTGATCTTCTTCTGAATAATGTGTAATTTAATAATAATAAACCTATACTCTCAACAATGGTTGTATTAAGGTTCTTCAAGATTTTTCTATGCCCCTATAAATACTATCTTTATTTTTTTGTAGTGCACGCACAATACATATAAGTCACAAAGACCATAAAATCACCTCAAACTAAACTAACGATTCGCATTGAAACCTATTTTTTGATTTATTTATGAGCATATTCTTTTTTCATGCTTGGATTCTTTCAGGTGTTATAAGAAGTGATATAATCCGATTATAAAATAAAATCTACAGAATGACTGGCAAATTTTTACATAAAAACCAATTCTAACATAGCAAATAAATTAAAGTAAACTACACGCCAACAACACGCCTAAATTAAACCTAAATATATTATGTGAGACGAACAAATGTCGTATAATTACAAACCAATAAAATCATTGTTTTCTGTCCAAACAAAAAATTGAATTAGTTTAAAGATTCTGAATTTCAAATGAAAGACAATATTGTATGAACAAGAATTTTAGTTAAGAATTAGTTTGGCTCCTGGTTAGCTAGTTCTTGGGATGAGAAATAAAATGAGATAAATAAATAGAAATAAACAAAACTGAATAAAACCCCAACTACTACAGAGAAATGTACAAAATATGTATATGTTTTAACCAAAAAAGGTCAGGTCTTGGTTAAACAAATTCAGTGAAAGCATACATAATTTAATTAAAGTGAAAGGGAAAAATTCATTTACTTTTCCACTCACTACGTGTAATCATTGTGTGAAGTGGTAAAAAACTAAAGAACATCAAATGCAGTTCTATCTAAAGCAGATTTCGAGTCAAGATATTTAAAACTGAAAAAGGAAAAACCCAAAACCATCACCTCAGCTTCTAATTCAGGCTATCCGAGCTTCAGTCAGAACAGAATAGTCTTGGGAATGGGGGGCACTGGAATGGTTTTTCCTTGTCAAAATTGCTTTTTCAATAAAGAAAAAGGAATCTCTAAACTTAAACAAAGGGCACAGGCCCAGCGAATGGCAATCCTTTTTCCTTTGTTGAACTGAATACTAATACGTACACGTATATGCCTATCAATAATTTTTCTTAAAAAATAAAAACCTCAAGATGTTCAGAGATTAGATTAGAAGATCAGATGATCAGAATGCCAAATGGACTTTGCTAATCTCGATTAAAACACAGAATACCAAAGGGATTACTGACGTAAAACATGTAGTGGTTTGTTGCATATTAATTTTGTTAAAACGAAAGAAATGCAAAGAAAATGAATGACGGCAACTAAAAGTATTAAGAAGTTTCTCTGGAAGGTCTTTTAGTCTTTTCCTCCCACTAAAACAGGAAGGGCTCCCAAAAACTAATAATCGCATTAACATTGGGATTGCAGTGGTTCCCAAGAATAAAATATTGTCTAGCTAGACTTATTTTTCATATAAGAAGAATAATTGAGTTCATCTCGCAATTTATGATCTCCCATAAGATCCCCTTTCTCCACAAGCCACAAAGGACTTCATAATTGACATGACAATGACATGACATGCCTTGCTAACTTGACGCCTATCTATGCTATCTGAAATCATCTTCAAGCAAAAACTTAAGTTGGGGTTAAAAAGTTTGCAATTTTGAATGCTCAAATTGCTTTAGTAAGCTCAACACGACAGCAACTCTTACCTTACCGAGTTAAAGTTAAATGCATGTGTTCAAATGGAATAAAAAGAGATAAGAAGAGAAAAGGAAGAACTTCAACAAGCTTCGCTATTCTATTTTTACCCGAAAATCGTATTATTTTTTTTACTCTTGAATGTTAATCCAGACGAGGTTACATCCTATAATCTCCTCTCCTGTGATGAAGTGATGATGTAAAATAGCTTATTTTCGAAAGAAAACACTTGAATACTAATTTTAAGCATAGTTTCAATTAAATTTGTTTTCAAGGTACGTTCCACCACCAGGAGGATTTAGGAATTCTTTAATAACGTACTCATTACCAATTATAATTCAAGTTTCAATTCGTTAGCACAGTATATAATATATCCCTTTCTGAAGTTTAAAAAATCTATATGAACCGTGCATTCTATAATTTTATAATTAGCAAGTAATCGAAGGACGTTTGACAATGCATACACAATGCATTTGATGGATTGATAAAATAAATATTTTTATCCATCCATCCGATACGTTTTGCATAAATTTAATTCATTTTAATGTGTTGTTTTTCTCTTTCTTTTCTCATAAACCTTGAAATCTCTTTCCTGTTGTTCTATTTTTGTTCAATGGAGTTAAACAAACAATTTAATTGACTTATTTACAAACATTATAAGACGGTTTTTCTTACCTTTAAATTTGTACCATGATGATAATGAATGGAATAGGAAACACACGAGAACAACTCCCTAAATCCAGTCACCATCCAATCTCAATGTCATCTTCATAAGAATTTTCTTCGATTTATTTATTCAAATTCAAATTTTTCTTTTCAAAATTTCCGTGAAAATTAGGAATGTAGAATCAATTTGCCACACTCAAAGCTAATCTAACACTTAAGAATTCGTTGACACTGCACAATGCACACTGTCACTGTACTTATAAAAAGGAACTGTTCTGCCGTCCTTGAAGAGAAAAGCGTTGAGTCGAAGTGGAGATCACGTCCAGAGAAGCCAGAGATAGAGATAAGTAAATGTTGACACTGAATAAGGTTAATTTTGTAAATGGAATTCTGATAATCCTGAAATCAACAAAAAGTAAATGTTTAGCTTTCTTTGCTTTGTACTCACACAATCAAAACGGTTATCAATAATAGTATCTGATATAAAAAAACACGTAATAAGTATTTGATATGGCGAGCAAATCCACAATCATGCACTGGTGACCTTCCGTCCCCTTCTAACATTACCATTTATTTACCAAACAAATTATAAAGCTGAAAGTTGTTTATGTTATATCAGATAAGTGCACAGAACTGCAAATTCAAAATTCGAAACTATTTCTTTTTAGAATTTCTGCCTTTTTCTGCTGCACAAAATACCTGCATATTGTAGTTTTAAGTGAACTTAAAGAATTAAGAACCAAAGAACCTATTACATATTAGTATGTAGTGTGTCTTATCCTTCAAATTAAACTACGTAAAATCAAAAAAATATACTCTGTATCTGTATGTGTTGTGTGTTGCAGAATTTGTTTTTAAGTTAAAAGTAAGTAGTCAAAGTTCGGTTTTATAATCGCGTAACTACCAAGCCTATTACTGACTACAAATACTAAAGTCTAAAGTGATAAATATACAAATACAATACACAATATAACATACCGTTCAATTTTGGATTTCAGTGACTCTGACTGCTTATTAATTGTTTCATTCAAACTTTATTTTTAAAATTCATGACTTTGTACAATCTATGAAAAATACACAACACACTAACTATTAATTACCAACTATCTCTGGATTACAGGCCTCTCCTTTTACCCTACACTTGAATCACAAATTATGTTGACACTTTTACTTTTACTGTACTTACACGAGACATAAGACTTGACACTTGACACGCAAAAATGACAAAAAAATTAATGTCTTTTTGGGGTTTGATTTGGTATTGGTTGTATCAAGACTTATTTCATATTTCGAATATTTATAATATTTTCTTTTCACTTTTAGAATTAATATTATATTAATTATGTATTAGTTGTATTTCATATTTTGTTTTGTATGTTGCATGTGTATGTTGTATGGGTCAATTTTGATTGTGAAGTGAATGTTGAATGTAGGTACTTACAAGTGTGAAGTGACCTTTTACCTTTTGCACCGATGAATTGGAATTTGGAATGGTTGCTTTTTTTACAGGAATGTGGAATGCATAAACATGAAACACAAAACAAATACAAAATAACACGCAGTCAACAGTCGCCAGTATATGTTTTTTTTTCAATATTTTTTCTTCTAATAATTTGACGATGCCATTACACATTAAGATGTAATAGTTAATTCTTGATTGTGATATTCAATATTATTGTGTATTATTGTGTATTGTATATAAGATCAAAGATGAGTGTAAAAAGTTGTGAGTTTTGGAAGTGTACAGAGATGATGAGTATTATTAGTAAATATAAATTCTAAACTATATTTTGAATTAAAAATGAGATTATAATATTAAATATTATCTCCAAATAATGTTTCAGTGTTTTATGTAATGTGAGAAGTTTATGAGTAGTTTTAGTTTATTAAAATTAATCTAAAAGTTAAAAGTATAGCAGCCTACCTGTAGGTTTGATGTTAGTGCGA
Source organism: Isotoma viridis (assembly GCA_034696425.1). NCBI lineage: Eukaryota > Metazoa > Arthropoda > Collembola > Entomobryomorpha > Isotomidae > Isotoma > Isotoma viridis. Next base: position 5,154 of record JAQGAA010003478.1, read on the forward strand.
CAAGAGCACGGGAGTATGTGGCAATACTTACATACCCAACACGGTCAAATTCTCTATTCCCAATTGAATAGCTTCGTATCTTCTATAACAGCAAACTCACTACACACACACACTTTTACACACTACAGATTTTTCTCACAGTTTCTTTACTCTAAAGAATGAGCACCCCATTCAATATTCAACGCAATGGGTGATGGTGATGATGATTATCCTGATCTATAAATTGATAGTGATAATGACGGAAAAAAGGGTTAATCCAATATCCTCCAAATTGCATCCGATCCAATATAAAATAAGATGTTGAATTCGATTCAATTTGCTATTGAGCTTTTTGTGACTTTGTAACTAGTGGTAGATGCACTTTCGAGGTGTTCATACTGATTGATTGAGATGAGACTTTCCACAATCCTTTTATACACTACTGCATCCAGTACACAGTAGTAGTGCCTCCAATAAGTCCAGTAGTATCCCTCACGCCGTTTTTATTTAAAAATTATCACAGTGCAATGTGTAGTATGTAGTATGACTTGGTACGGTAGTAGTAGAGTCATTCACACTTTAACAAGTGTATCAGCTACGGATTCACAATTCCAATCCAATGAATGAATGATGATTATAGTCGACGTCAACGGTACAGCAGGTGGAAAAGTATCAATCGCTTAGTAGCTGGCTGGCAGGATGGCTAGGCTGAATGAGTGTGAAAGTCAATTGATCTTTTTGATTGATTTCTTGTATTTTGTACAAGGAAGTACAGAGTATTTCCGTTTTTTAAGTGTCTTCAATTTGCATTCAGTTATGACATGAGATGACAGTTGGACAGTTCATAACATCCGGAATAAAAGTAATATATATGTATCCTGGCTAAGTACATCACTTTTATTACTAACTCAATCGGTTGGAGTGGAGATGAGATAATTTAACGTTTTATTTTTAATGCTATGATTTTGCAATAAAACAGATTAGTTTTGATATAATCCTGATGATTGTTGTGTTGTGATGTGATCTTCTTGTGATGAAGATGTTTACTTCGAAACTTTCGATCTACTAGACACAAGAGAGTAATTTCAAATATACTTTTCTTTCATCTGCTATTTTTTTTGGTTCTTGATTGTTGACAAGTTCGTGTTTTGAGTACAGAGTTAAGTAGTCTCGAAATAAATTAAGTATAGCTTAGTTTAATAGTTTAACAAATACTTTAATCTTATTGTAAATTGTATTTTATAGCTAACTTAATTGTGAATTGCAGGCAAGGTTTGTCTTGTAAAAGCAGCCTTTTAAACTATTCTGTGTGTAGTATTTTTTGGTTGTAGTTTCAGTTTCAAGTTTGGAATCCTTCTTGGTTTTCTTCTTCTAACTGATCTGAAATCTAAACATCATCATCAAAATATTTTAAGAAAAACTTTTCTCAATTTTTAAGTTCAACAACAAAGACGCTCATACCGCTTCCTTAGACATTCCATAAATGACCCTAAAGCTAATACTTTAAACTACGAAATAAATTAAAATACAACAATTCTTATACATTACAAAAAGTTCTTTCCATGTCATATCATAATACTTTTTTAATGTTACTTCGAGTATTGCATGTGGTACAATTGGTAAATGATCATGCTAAACTGCTTCTACTACTACTACTATGTACTCTATACTACTTTACATTCATTTAATGAATAAGCTCTACTCTGCCTGTTCTTGCTGTTTTTATACATTTTTGACTAATAAACTCAATGCATCATCGTTTAAATGTACAAAGGCATAATAACACAACAAGGGTTAATAGCACTAACTTAAAGAATAAAACGACCTAAGATTGCAACAGCCAAAGAGTAAAGTTAAGACGATTGCTAATCTTTATAAGGGAAGGAAAAAGGGTTGAAAATTGAAGTTGGTCCATATTATAAGGTAGTAGTGCTAGATTTTTTGTTATAAAATGTTACGTTATGTTATGAGATGTTACTATGCTGTTTTATATTATTGATGTACAAGTCGTGGTGGTCTATTCCTATTTTCCTATTCCTAGTACCACTATGACTACAAGGAAGGGGTTGTGAATTGAGACTAGGCAGGGTTTTTATACATTTTTAAGACTTGTTCACAGGCTTATAAAAAAGTCTACCACTACCACCACCATCTAGACTAGGTGTTGGTTGTTGATATTGTGGGTTAAGATTATACACAGAAAGGACAGAATCATATTATTGCATTGGAATTATTATTATGATTGCATTGCATTATGCCTCAAAAATTATAATTTAGAGTATAATAATGTTAAAGTAGATAACTTGCAATAATTGGAATAAAACTACATACTAACTACTTTACTACAGATTATTCTCAATATACAAGGTGCATATGTGATGTAGTGACAGAGACTAAACCCGATTTGAAATAATTATTGTGCTGTTCCCTTTTGTATTTATTTAGTAGGGCTATACATCATTATTATGTCCTATCTCCTTCTTAAATGTTGATTAACTTGTTGTTTTTATTATTACTTAATCCATCATACTACTCCACTTATTAAAGACTTAAGAATATTATACTTCTCATACTTTTTTAGACCTAAACCCAACCTCAAAAAACTTTTAGAATTTAGCACTTACTAATATTATGTAGACTACTACTACTACTACCAAAAACTTACAATGCTTTAAATAACTATGAACTACTACTACTACTACTACTTCTGCCTCCACAACTACATAATAATAATGTTCAACTAGTGAATGGTAAAAACTTGGTTTTATAGTTAATAAGCCCAACCAGCCACAAAGTATTAACTATTATTTTACTATTACCACTACTACTACTATTACTATCCACTATCACCATCATCATCATCATCATCACTACGTGTATTACTACTTTTCTAATACTAGGCTAAAAACTCCTGACACTCACACTACTACTACTACTACATACTACAATATTCACTTTGTAGTCCTCTATGATGATAATGTAGTAATACTAATATAATAATAATAGTATACGAAATACGTGTACTACTACTGGCAGTAGTATTGTCAGTGGTGGTGGTGAATCAGTTTACCAATACACAATAATAATAGAAATATTATAAGATAAACGAATAATACAACTAATTCGAGTAAAGTTTAACTTTTTTTTAACACTTAAGGATAAGGTTTGATATGATAAGAAAGAGAGAGAGAGAGAGGACAAGATCGAGGAATAATAAATAATAATAATACAAGTTCTTGTAAGACGAGGAAGAAACGAGGACGAGGACAACTTTTATAACTTTTAACTTTGCTAACTTACTATCATCATATTGATTGTTGATTATTGTGTGTGTGGTGGTGGCAGTGCTGGTGGTAGTATTTCGATTGAACTTACAAATTGCCAATAATATCATTCCATCATCATCATCAAGTACAGAATTAATGTGTAATGATTAGGATTTAATAATATTTTTATTATGAATCATTATTTTATTATTAATTTATTTGAGGTTGATAAGTTTCAAAGTTAGTAAGAGAAGAATAAAGAAAGGAAGAAATAATAGATATTGTTTTTCTTCGTGGTTTAGTATTATTGGTGGTGGTGGTGGTGGTAGTGGTGGTATAACAAAAGGGTTAACTTTTGGCTAGCTTAAGACCTCAATCACTTCACACTTGAATTGTAATCATCATCTGTTCTCTAACTACTACTACTACTAACTACTACTCCCTTGTTGACTGATGTTGTCTAACATCTAGTAATTTTGATGGAGACGGACAGGACAGGATGTGCAAGTACTAAAGTTGAAAGTAATACACAAGAGAGTTTACAAAGTAACTCTTGAAAAGTAAAAAGTAACTTTAAACTTTATTTTTTTATTGTAGTTAAATGCAAGGATACAGGATAAACACGAAACTAAAAAGGTCAAATGTTATCTTCTAGTTTTGAGTAGTGTCGACTCGACTCAAATTTGTTTTTGTGATTTTTGCAACTAAAGTGCTCAGTCATCAGTGTAGTGTACATTGCAGTCATTTATGTATTTGGATTCTGGGTTTAGCTATTTAGTCAAGAAGAACAAAGAAGACATTTAATTTTCGGAATTAACTATCACGGACTTATGTTGGATGTTTCTTGTGACTTTATGACTTTTACTTGAAGAAATCTGAAGTAGTTCAAAGGAGATTGTTGCAAGACGGAGATTTCATGTGAAAAAATTCTGTTCCTGCGTCGTATACTATTTTTGGGTACTTATGGTCACTGGTTGATAACGTTCCCGTTAAGCCCCTTGCATTATTAAGTCCTCGTGGTAAGTTTTTTAATTAGAAGACTAAGAAATTTGCCCGAGGTCTTATTTTTTAAATGAACATTGGTGCTATAGTTAAAACTATGATGCATTTGATTACATATTGACAATTGAAGGTGATTGAATTTTTTTTATAAAGATAGCGGAGGGGTGGGGACAAAATGCCTGAGATTGAGAAGCATCTTCACCAGCTGAGTCACCTGATAAGAAAGCAGGACTCAATCAAGCTGGTTGTTAGATTGGAGAGCGCAGTGGGGTCACGAATACGTTACCTCGCAGTTGTCTCATGTATAGAAGAAGATGCAGAAGAATATTGCCTTCTTGGTATTGACTGTGACAACAGCATTTCGTTAGGCCTTGTCTTGGCTATTCTTTCGTATACAACGATTCGTCTGGACGGAGATGGGTATATATTTGTACTTTCTAAAATTGATATGATTAAAGGGTATTTGAATTGTTAAAAAAGGAAAACTTGTTATTACAGTGGTTTTTGTGTGACTACTGGAGATGGTCTTCGAAGTCACATATTCAAGCCAGTTTCCGTCCAGACTATGTGGTCTGCCTTACAGTCCCTGTATCGAGCTAGTGAGTGTGCCAAGGATAATAATAGTTTTCAAGCATGTGCTGTCAAATATTATGAAGATGTATTCAGTACCCATAAGTCGGACCCTAGTTGCCTTACGGAATGGAATATTTTACCTGGAGTTGAAAACAGGCGACCCTTAGCATCTGCCTTGTAAGATATCAAAGAAACTTTTAATCAGTTTTTGAATTTAACAATTCGCTCATTTATTTTTATTTTTTGATTAATTTTCAGTACCACTGAAGAGTTGTCTTTTCAAGAAAAAATTAGTTGTACACTAAGAGAGATATTGTTATGTGAAAGAGACCTTGACGAAGTCACCTCAAAAGAGATTCGAACAAAACTTGAGTTCAAGCTTCAAGTAGATCTCTCCAAGTGAGTTGGGTATTTTAAATGATATAATTTAATTGATATAATGAACGAGCGTTTTTAATTTGTACCAACTTCTCCATTCTTAGCTATAAATCATTTATTGATGAAGAAATGCTTAAGATACTGGGTCAGATGGAAGCCCCAGCTTTGATACTTGATCATTTATATCTTGGTACAGAATGGAATGCTTCTCATCAGCAAGATCTCTTTGATAAGCAGTAAGTTTATTGGCAGTTAAAATATGAATACTGTTTACATTTAATAACAATAATTGACTGAATTTAAATGTTTTAGGATTAATTATATACTCAATGTAACCACTGAGATTGACAACTTTTTCCCTGACACATTTCGGTACATGAACATCCCCGTCTGTGATACGGAAGAAACAGACATTTTGCGCTATTTCAATGATTCATATCGGTTTATTAACAAAGCTCGTAAAGACGGAAA
>JAQGAA010003479.1:0-10820 GCA_034696425.1 Isotoma viridis
ACTAATCTTGGTTAGCTTTATATGATATGCTGACCTAGATTTCTGGCTAAACCGGCAAATGAAAATATTTCTAAAAAGACTTATGCCAAACTGGTTTAAAATACAATTATTATATAAAGAAATGTCAGTGTCAATCATCTTATTAGTTATCCATAAATAAGTTTTTAGTTAAATGATAAAAGTCACAAGTCTCAATCCATCATTCCATTTCCAATATCACGTACTACTATTATTTAAGATATAAATATAAATTGTTTGTTATTACTTATATGATTTAAGAAACTTTTACCTTTGAAAGTGTGATTTTAAAATAATTATTTCTTAAATTATAAAAGAATTTCTTTTTTAAAACTATCGAACTGTAAATGATCTGCGAATTGATGTTTGTATGAAAGATAACTGAAGTTTTTGCACTTGTAAACCGTTTTAGGGTATAATGGGAACACATTATATTATTACATTATGAAAATTGCTGTCATTTTTATTCTCCAAAATCATGAAGGATTACAACATTCTGCCATTACTGCAAGGCTGATAATTTACCCTTTGTTCTACTCAATCAATAGATTAGTTTGCATTGGAAGGTTTATTTCTATGTTTTTTGTAACTCTCAGAAAAGCCTTTCAAGATCTTTAACAAAGCCATCACCGCACGGGTCCAAGCGTCTGATCGAGATCCGTCTGTTGGAAAATGTATGGCTATTGACTAGCCCTGGGCAGAGATTCTAACTTCAATAGTAACTGTCATACGGAGCAACGCAATCTGCACACTATTTAAAAGGAAATTATTTGAGTCTATCAGACATGTGTTTGTACTTTATACATGTGTTTCCTGCAAATATTTGATGTCCATCGCTTAAGTTGTTAGAATGATGAATCGTACTAATTAATTGTGATGCATAATATTACATAAGTGTTGTCCTTTCGGTGTTAATTTTGTTGCGCGTGAAATGTATATATGTATATCAATGTTACAATCGAAATAAACTAATTGGTGTTTATTATTGTGTAAAATGCTTGGTCGCTGTTATTTCATTTTTCAATACTTTTTTTATCAAATTCTATAGGTAATATGGAAAACATTGAAGAATTTTTGGTCGACCAATTTTTTACCCCAAGGAAAAGTAAAACCTAAAGGTCAAATAAATGTTTGACAAGCATAGCTGTTGACAGATCTCCTCAAGCTAAGATACAAAACTTGAAAACAATGTTTTTCCAACTTTTTTTCCAACTATTTTATCATTGAATTGCAACTTGCAACTGTCCATACCGAACCTAATTCCTTTTAGATGCTTAATATGTGATCGAAATTTAAATAGCTCCGGAACGAATAATTCCCATAAGACTGAATTATTCTATAAGTTTCTACTTGCTTTTGGAATTCTTTCAGACAAATAGCAGGGCGACCGATGTAGCATGTGGCTTAAGGACAAACATCAAGATAAGACAAAATACTTGAAAATGCTTTCTCTTCTAGAGAGAACACTTGTTCATCGCTGACATCGTATCGAAGAGCTAGCTCATTCCTCTTGAGACGAACATGATGCATATGTCTTTACCAGTTGTATAATATGTTTATATATTATTATCCCACTATAGGGAGAAATAGAACACAGTTTTCCATATTATGCAAAGAGCCTCTGCGATTATAGACGCTTTCTTTTTTTGTTAGTTTTGTTTCTATTTTATCGATGTTGAAGAAATGCATAATGTGTTCGACATTAGGTTATATTTCCTTTCGAATGAACCAAAGATGGGTAACGGAGATTTGTGGTTTCGTTTATGCAACTCTAGTCGCTTGTCCACATACTTATCAAAAATAAATCATTTTGGACCAAACGTCGAAACGTGATATAAAACATGGATAGAGATGCTGGTAAATATTTATGAAGTTACCCATGCATGTGATCTAGTCGAATTATTTGTATATTTTAAAAAATCAGGATTGCCTTACGATTAAGATTACCTAGTTTGAATTAGACATGGTAACAGTGAAAGTACGAAGCATATAACTACAAAATTGTCTTGCTTTTGTATCATATTGACATATCATTACGAATGATCACCATCACTGGGGCAATACAACTTATAAGTAAAAAATACTCTCAAGCCAAGCATAAAACCGGCTTTAAGGCTTTCATGAGGTGATTTATATATTTTGGTTTAAACATTTATGTTGGTAGATTATTAGGTATGCGTTGAAGTTTCTCCTTAGAGATATAATTCAGCCACAATAATAAAAACATAACTACGTATTCCCACACCCCGGTGTGCTGCGAGAAAATTATGGCTAATAGTTTTATACTTGGTATTTATTGTTAATAAACTTATCATTGACTAGTAAACATTCGTATATTCTTTTTTCCCAAAATTCAAAAAAATGACATTAAAATAACCAGATTATGAGAAAACGGACTTAATATGGATAGAAAGACACACGGTCGTAAAAATACATAACAAAATCCCAGCTGAAGTGACAAAGTCCTTATGCCTAACCGTAAATTGAGACAAATTTAGCTGTGAGTAGTTGCGAGAATAGGGTGAAATGAGCCAAAGAGAGATTCGCAGGAACACACTTACCTTGAAAACATTACTAGAAAAGGTTGATAACAAGCTGCTTTTGTTTCCCTACAAATTTCTTTCACTCTGTTTCTTACTATTATTGTACTTCTCGTATTCTCAAACTGCGTACTAAGATCTACTCAAAACATGCTTTATTTGTTTCCATTATTAATGTAGCTTTGATTTAGAGTAATTCAAAGAATGTTACTCATCCCTCGTTTCCTGTCTCAAACATTCTATAGGAATTTGGAGCTGAATAATCTTTAAAAAATAAAAGAAGAAGTCTCTATATATCAATAGGAATAATAATCAAAGGCCTCCACTTGAATGCTTATTAGGTCTGTCTCTTTACATGATTTGAGTACATTCTACCAAGTCAGGCGTATTTGATTCTTTAATAATTCAAAGAAGCGTATTCAAATCTACTCATCAATTATGCAGATTTGCCTTAGTACTATCCTGGCTTACAAATGAGACTTGAAACTGTATGTTTTTAAAAGAATTCTTTTGGGAATAAGGAAAGTTGAACTAACAAACGTAAACCTTGTATATGCGTGCATTAGTACTAGTCCATTTTTTCAATAACTTCCCCTAACGAATATCAACAAGGTTTTATTTAAATTCACACAATAATATAAAATGCAAGGTATAACGGGTTTTGCCTGAAAACCTCTTAAGCTTTTTTGTTTCCTTCCGCTGGGATCTTTATTTTATTCATTTTGCATGTAAAGAAGCAACAATTTCTCAAGACATTCACTCTCTACGTATTTGTTTACTACTTTCACTAGGTAAAAATACTAAAAATATTACTAAGCAGCATTTGTTCCTTTATCTACGCCCAGCACCTCTATCAGAAGCATTATGATCGCAATTACTATTAATACTATTACTCCTAGTAGCTACAACCAAATATAAAACTCATGGACTTATTAGCCTCATTCACCTGCACCATCCTGTAGTAATCGCGAAATGCTTTGTTTTGTTATAATCTTCTTCTATGATGAGCTTGCAGAAGCTTTTAAGAGTTTATTACCTAATGTATAAATGAAGCAAATGCCATATGCACTATGCATCGATATTTAGCTTATATTTTCAAAACATGCAGTTTTATATGTATTTTACTCTGTGGCTTAAGATTAGGATAAAATATTACATTGACAAAGACTCGTGGCGCGGTTGTAATGATAAGGAATCGTACAATCATGTTTTAAAGGCCATACTAAAAATAGCTGTACAAAACACATCACATCTATTATTAGCAGTACCATAGATAGAGTCATCAAAATTATTGATGACCAACCAAAGTATATGAAGTATCATAAAAGATTCTACAGAGATTTCCTATTTGCAGATGTTTGCCTTCTGTTCGGCACGTATTTCTTAAGAGCTACAAATGTTACATTGCTTTGGTATTTCCTTTGGATCACAAGAGTCTTAAAAGTCTCAAAGAGTAAAAAGTATGTTTGCTTTCACTATTCCCTACAAGGACCCTTAAATTCCGAAAAAACCCTTTCAATAAATTACACGCTATCTTTCTCAAGTAAAAGGGAAAGTGGAGAAAGTTCACTCTGTAGTTTATATTTTCAAACCAAAGAGGGCATACATTCATTTTCAGTTTTACCAAAGCTTAATAACTCAAATGCCGGTGTTTCTGCTTTCTTTATTCTTTAGTTTCTGTATTGTGTGAACCATGATTGAAGTTTACGGCATCCATAATGAATAATACATTTATTTGCTAACATAATTAATATGGGAATGTAGAAGAATAATCAGAAAGGCTTTTCTTCAGCAGTGACTAGATGGATATACACAACCTGAGTGAATAGAGTGATCTCTGAGAAGGAAAGTGGGAAAATGTTACATGCAATGGTAATTTTTTATTAGTAAATGCATTCAAATCCGCAGTTAGTTTTGAACTTGATCAGAAGTCAGAATTTATTAAACAAAAAAAGTACGTTGATTACGAGTAGATAAGGGTTGAATGACTAGATACATAATATATTTATTTATACATATTTATATATATTTATTTAGACATTTTTGTTGTAATCAATGTTGACTTTTTTCAGCCGATATTGAGTAGAAACCACATTTAAACCTAAATTAACTTTTGAGACAAAAAACATTTCTCTTTCTGAATGTTATGTACAATTTTTAAAATCTTAAAATTCATCCCAAAAATGTCTCAAATCTGCTTAAAACTTTCATGACTATTTAAATAAAAATTTGGTTTCTGTCAATATTGAATAAAAGTTTAAGTTTTCATGGAATGCAACATAAATAGAGATAGATGAACTATTTCTCTACTTATAAATTTGAATAATATTAAATATTCAGTTAATACAATATATTTGATCATCGTTTACTTTCATGCTGAATGAGATCCGACACCAGAGCTTAGGTACGCACAGGTACACAGTAGTTTGCAGGTTTTCAACTGGAGCAGAAATCTTTAAAGAGTTGCACAAATGTTGAAAATAGTTTACTGTCAACTTTATATACTATAGCTCATTACTGTATACTAACTCCATTTTTATGTATATAATACTTGGTATATTATTACGTGTAATACAGATAAAATAGATTTGTGATATAACGCTACGTCATTGTGCGGAAATACTACCTCTGCTATTATGATATTTTAAGTTTAAGATTGCTCCTCCCAAAAGTACTCGAAGAAGAGTAAAATTTGTAATTATATTAACCACAGTACAAACATTTTGTTTAGATCAAACATTTACTACTTAAAACTGTATCATTAAAAACTTAAAGTATACACAATACTGGTGTAATGATGATGATTGCAAGAGACTTACTCAAACACAAGGACGGAAAGGTAGAAAGATAATCATACAGAGCAAAAATATACAACTTGTTGTAAAGTATAAAGTAAATATGAATACATATTGGAAAGTTATTAAATCATCTTTAATAAATCTTTGGTACAACTGATACAATACAACTTTAATAAATCAGACACATTAGATTTTTAATTGTCCGAAATTTTGTTGAAAGTCAAAGTGAACAAACTTCTATTTCGTGCTAGCCTGAGATAATCGTTTAAGATCTTTGTATAATATGAGAGAGAGAGATTTTTTAAACCTTTGTTAATATCAGAGAAATTTGAGATATTTGTAGATCGGATTCAGCTAGATATTTAAACGTTGTCCGTAGCCTTGTTAAAAGTAGAAGTGTACAAACTTCGATTTCGAGTAAGCCTAAGAGAATCATTACGCTGTGATGAAGAATGCCGACGAGCTTCACAATGACAACCGAATACGTTGCAGAATGCTGTTCTGAATCCACGTGACATGACGCACAGGGTTATTGGGTTGCAACAACAGGAAATGTATGCAAGTAATTGAATTAAGCTGACCCCGAGTGGTCCGATCATCTCGTACAGTGACTTTGGGCTGAACAGGTACCAAGTGTTCTAACACATTCAAAAAATTATTCATTCTATTAGAAAATGAATCATAGTTAGAGATATTGAGATTTTATGGATTAGATTAGATTTTGGGTTCGGAAAAGAGAAGGATTCCAATAAATTCTGTGGGAAAGTTAAGGTTAAGATAAGTAAACTCATGGTGATATGGTAGGGACTCATTTTTACTGTGTGGTTTAGAGTTTGAAATGACACCGTAAAACTTTATCATCACTTACCATAACATACAAAGGTGTCCAGCAAACAAAAAACTCAGCAACTACAACTCCAAGCATTTGAATCACTCGTTTCTTCCTTTTTAAGCTTTTCCCAACACTACATCGTCGAAGAATCCCAGCCGGGTTGGATGTTTGTACTGCAGCAGATGCATTTTTGTAAGCGGAACTTTGACGAAACAGATGGTTATTCGTGGAACCTTTGACACTTCCTGAGGTAGTAGCTGGTGATATGGGTGGAGTGCTGCTGCTGCCTCCGGATCTCAAAGAAGTTTCCTGATTACCACTTTCAGTAGATGAGTTCATATTATTCTGAGACACGGTTATTGCCAGTGGGGACATTTTTGAAGATGCATTCTTTCGTCTTGCACTTAGACTGTTGTTGCTATTACATGAATCATGTCGTCGGAATGAAGCGCTGTTAGATGCAGTTGACGAACTCTTGAAATTTGCCGTGAGATTTGATCTTGGTGACTGTGCAGGAGTAGCTGTATTATTTTCTTCACCGTTGGGATTTAACATTGAAGAGTGTTCTGTATGAGTAAAATATCAAAGAGTTTTGAGTAAAAATATTTCCCTTTATTAATCTTTATTACTTAAGGGTATGAACAAAAATTAAACTTTCTCTGCTTTTCTCCTCCATTAATTTCCTTTTATATCTTGTTTCTTGTATACTACAAAGGATGAACTATGACCTTATGTTATTTAATCTAGCCTACTAAGCCAACTAGCCAAGCTGTTTGGGGATTGTCAAAATCTTATATGCATAATAAAATACTTTGTGCTTGAAGGTCGGAGATTGCCTCTTTTATATTTTCATCTTAGCTAATAATATAATAGCAATGATAGATTTGGCTTTATAATAGTTATTCTTGTAACAATACGCCAAAGGTTTTAAAACTATTGATTAGAATATGTAGAGAAAAACATATGGAAAAATGACATATATAAGTGCTATACCTATATATTCGTGGTCCACTTATACAAGCAATAAATCTCAATCACTTTCAGAAATTCCTACGCCAAGCTTCATAGCTCTAAAAGGTATAGGTTTTAACTTTAACTCACGAAATTTTTATCCAATCCCATATACCTTTAACAAAACTTTTGGAAAATGGGCCAAATTTCTTAACAGAAAGTTATCGAAATGATCCAAGTGGTCAATAAGTCACTCACTGTAACTAACTTTTTTTATTGTTAAAGTGGCTATAAACATGCGAAAAAATCTTGCGTTTTACTTGTAAACATTTCATTGCAATGTAGGAAGCGAACCATGACTTTTCCAATTGCTGAGAAATCGTCTTTAGTAGTGAAAGGCCCTTTTAATGCTGATTTTGAGTCAACTACTCTTTATAAGTCTATTGATTGAGATTATATAGTTGATGGTCAAAAATACAATGTCAGAATTGTTTGATGTTCTTTCCAGAGTCGTTAAATGAGGTAGCAATTCTTAAGAAGTTGCGGAAACCGAAAGTTTTAGTTATTTACTTTCAGGACCTCAAATTGAGAGCTTTTTGTACTCACACACAGTCTCCATATTATTCATATAACTTTACTTAAGTCTAATAAAATAATGAAATGATTATTATGTCTCATGCTTTCAAGCTTTAATGAGTCTGTGTAGTGTAAGTACAGCCAAAAGTGATTTTTAATTAGAAGTTTCATCTATAAAAGCAAAACTAAGTTCTGACTTGTTCTAAGTTTCAACTCCAATAATATAACACTAAATAATATAGACAGTTATTGACTTATTGTGTATTGTAGTCAATCAAAGAACAGAATTTCGTAATGAATCGTGGAAGTGCTGATGCAGAAGTAGAACTCCTATACGAAAATCATTTCCAGATCAAGTTGTCCTTTTCAAGTAGATTCTTCTCACTGAATGCAATTCAAAGTGGGTTAATTAAGTAATGAGAATAACTTACATATAAACTGTAAGTTGAAACGAGTTGATTCATAGAACTAAATCATTATCATAATAGAAAAGTTGACAAAGCACTTCCTTGACGTACTTAAATTGCAAACTGCATCACAGAAAGATATGAATAGAATACATATCCATACCATTAGGTATACATGTTATATAAAATTATGAGTCCCGTGTACTTATTATAATAAAACCCTTTGAAATAAATGAATGAATACGTTTTGTTTAGGCAGTCTTGATGAAAGCTCTACCAGAGACTAAGTCCTAAAGGTCTATAAATCTAGATAAGCTTGACACACACCACTGTCAAGCCTTTCAGGATATTTGACAAAGCTTAACACTTATAGCTCTGTTTAACCCATGAGCTTTTGAAACGTTGAAAATGCGTCACTCATGATCTTTTAAGTATTCTGAGTTTTCAAAGGCAAAATATTAGCAATTAAAATACACCCACGTGATTTATGTATGCTCTTCATTCTGAGTTCATTTTGTGGTGAAAGAGCGAGAAAACTAGTGATGATGTAAAAAAATAAGTGAATTTGAAAAGATGAAAGGAGTCAGTGGTAAGAGATGTTAAAGAGTTCTTTAGTAAATTAGCTGAAAAAGAAAAGAGAGCTCGTAGCAATGAAAAGGATAAACGAGCTAATGAGATGATCTTTATATTAGACTGTATAGCATGTTTGGAGGCAATCACCTCTTATTTACGATGAGTATATGGTAATAGGAAATTGAGAGTGAAGGGTGACTCGAAGCACCTCTACATTTATTATTGGCTAAAACCACTGACATAAAAGAAGACGACTAGAGCATGACAACTGTGGATTTCTTCTTTGGAGAGAAAAAGTATGAGGACAGGAATGGTAAGGTTGTCATCTAATTTGATCATCACACCCTACAGGCCAGAAGTTCTTATTAGATTAGATCACTTATTGCGTAGTGTTAAACAGCCCACAAAAGAAATGAAGGTGCGTAAACCCTCTTCGTGGTAAAAAGTAAAGCAATGTAATTTTCAGGACTTGAAGCTATTTCAAAAAAATATTTTTTATAGGTACTGGAAATATTGGTTGGAACCAACACATAGAGCTAATAACAAGCGGAAACAGCACCAAGCTACTTTGTCTAGAAGGACTAAAGCTAAAGAAAGATGAGCTGAGGAATTTATGTCATTGTGGATTTGAAATTTGGGAACATCTGATCTGACAAACCTCTCACTTCCATTTCATTTTCAATTCCACTTCAAAAGATTTCGATTAACTCGAATCGCCGACCTTCACATTGTACCACCGCTGCCATAGTCTAGTATTAACTTAGTTTGGGCTTCGTATTTTAGAATTGGACTATACAGGCATTGTTCAAATAGAGATAGGAAGTAGTAGTAGTACTTAGTTTTTACGAAGTTCAGTGGTTAGAGTTGTGTGGTAATAGTTGGGCTTGAAATCTTTGGGATATTTGACAGGAGATGAACATCCTAGAAAACCACTTCGCCATTCTGACTTTCTCTGTCAATCATATCTCACTTATTATTGTTTTCCAGTGCATGCTCTTACACTACCTACTAGTCGAGTAAGTCGAGTCTTCCACGGTCAATAGATACACATAATATGATGCACAGAGACTGACAAGGCTGAATGGTACATTTGGGCTTGTGAATATTTTGTTACTTTCTTCAATCTCTTCATTCTATTTTCATATGAATTAATTTGAAAAGTAGCACTGAAAGCATTTTACTTTTATGATAGACATCAAAATATATATGTATTTACGTATCAAGCTTTTGTGGTTGGTTGAATCACTCTTTTGTGCTTTGGTGTACCAGATGTTCAAAGAACAATTCATGCATTTGTAAATTAGGCAAACAAAACGGTAGATTCTAAATTGTAGCCTTGATTCAGCATAAAATCTTTCCAAAGTTTTGACTAGTATGAGATAGCTTTTCATGCAAGATTTAACTTATTTCATAAACATTTTAAACATCATCGTGATCAAAAGTCTTCGTCATGAGTGTGCAAGAATCATGATGATGTCAACAAATGTATTGTATACAATGGGTTATTTTAATCATAAATGTAGATTAAAACATAGGTTCTGTTTTTAAATACGTAAGCAAAACGACAAATATTTCATTTTGTGTCAAATTACACCTGATTTTATGGGGTTTCATTGTGCGCTGCTTTATTAGATTGAAAATGCTTGTTTTGGATAACAGACTTCGGATGTGAGGTGTAAGGATCAAAGGGACCAAAGGACTGTAGTCTTTATAGGAAACCTTGTTGGTTACATTACGGATGTTGGGGCCATGGCAAAAGTTCTCTAGGTTTTTTGTTTCCTTTGAAGTTACTTTAATTTTAAAAGGTTAGGTTATTGTATTAAAAATTTTGTACATATCATAAATATTCTCAAAAATACTCTAGCAATACATTAGTAGACTAGTTGATGGTTTATTTAAATGAAGATTTTAAAAAGTGTCATTCAAAATTTACAACAATAATAGAAGCTCCAGGGAAAAAACTTAAATTTATGAAACACTTCACCTTCCCAATTTTCATTAATGTTACATTTATTATGGGTGAAACCCATTATAAGATTGCACATGTCCGTCTGTCCGCGCTCTAACTTTCGAACGGATCAACTTTTTTGAAATCTGATTTCAGATATCAGTTTAGGAGGTCAAA